>ML329196.1:0-25264 GCA_005239505.1 Nicotiana paniculata
AAGGCATTTCCTTGAATATTTGTGTTTACACTTGAATTACAATACATATCTAATAGTTATATAGTATAATTTACAATAAATTGTCTTAGATAATATAATATAATCACATAACAAAAATTTTGTAACTCTAGAATAACACTTATATAATACACTTATACAAGATTTACAAGAAAATTGCATTACATAAAAAAAAATAGCCCGGACCCGTTTAGGCCTGTTTGGCCCGCGCGCTCGGCCCCCTTAGCCCGGGCCCATGTGGGCTTAGGCCCGTAGGGGCCGGTTCCACACATATAGCCCGTTTGGCCCGGGACCGTTTAGCCCGGGCCCGCATAACCCAGGCCCGCATAGCCCGGGCCCGCTTAGCCCGGCCCACTTGACCCGTTTGGCCCGGGCCGTTAGCCACCCCTAATGATACCTATGTTCAGACAAGGAGTAACATCCTGATGATGAAACCCCTTCCTTCTGTTGGTACATTCTATGTATTCTTTTGTCTGATGAGAAGCAGAGGCAGGTATCTGCTGGGGCTCAGTTCCCATCTAATTCTACTTCCTTCACTGCTGGGGTATTGAATCCTTCATCAACTCCTAATGCAACTGGTTCAAAGCCTAGTTTTACTTCTAAAGTGTCCTTTGAGTCTAGCAGAGGTCCTGGGGTGTGCAAATATTGCAAAAAACATGGTCACACCATTGACAGGTGCTATAAACTCCATGAATTTCCCACCAGTTTCAGACCTGCTAGAACTCCAGGACCTAGAAGGTCAGCTGCTCATGTTGAGCTTGATCCCAACTCTGATATTTCTAATATAGATTGTGGTGATTCTGTCTCCAAGTCCCTCTGCAGTACCTGGCCTTACCAAGGACCAATATTCCCAACTGATGATGTTACTTCAGCAGCAAGCCCAAATTACTGCTTTCCCTCCAGGTTCTAATCTCATGGGATCTGCCAACTTTGTTGGTATGTTGCCTACCCAAAAAGGTGTGTCTTATGGAGCCTGTATGATGAGTAGAGTAGATGGGATAGTTTGGATAATAGATTCAGGAGCATCTGATCACATGACCTTTGTTAAAAGTTTACTCTTTAATATACAAACCCTTACTGTACCTTACTTAGTTTCTCTTCCTAATGGCTATAAAATGAAAGTTACCAATATTGGCTCTGTAGTCTTATTCCCTGACCTCATTCTTCATAATGTGCTTTATATACCTAGTTTCCAATACAATCTCATTAGTGTTCATAAACTACTCTGTAATGATATTTGATCTTGTACAGTTTACCAAGGCTGTTTGTACTCTACAGGGCCCTTCACTGAAGAAGCTAGTGGTACTTGGTAGACTGGACAATGGCCTTTACAAATTGTTTCAACAAGTCAGTTGTGCTGCCCAACAATGTTCTGTTCTAGATTCTGATTTTGCTAATTCAAATGTTGTTTCAAATTCTTCTACTGTTAATGCTTCTAGTTTTGTTTCTAATTCATTTTCTGTACCTCATGCTACTCCCTCTGAAATACCATTGATTTGTCTAATAAAATCAACAATATTGATGTTGTTTGGCATTACAGATTTGGGCATATCCCTTTCTCTATAATGAAACACATCAATAACATTGATTGCACTTTCTCCTCTAAACAATACTTTAACGGTCTTGTGTGTCCACTAGCAAGACAGTCTAGATTGCCTTTCCATGATAGTTCTATACAAACTACTAAACCATTCCATTTAATTCATATAGACACCTGGGGTCCATATTCAACACCTACTTATAATGGCTCTAGGTACTTTCTAACCATTGTTGATGATTATACTAGAGCTACTTGGACTCATTTAATGGGTGCCAAGAGCAATGCTTTTGACCTCCTTAAAGGATTCATTGCCATGGTTGAAACTCAATTCCAATCTGTGGTACAAACTATTAGAAGTGATATTGCCTTTGAGTTGGGATCCAGTTTGACAGGATCTCAATATTTTTCAAACAAGGGGATCATTCATCAAACTTCATGCCCATATTCTCCACAGCAAAATGGAGTTGTGGAGAGAAAACACAGGCATTTGCTTGAAACAGCTAGAGCCCTTCTATTTCAATCTCATCTACCTATTCAATTCTGGGGGGACTGTATTCTCACTGCCACGTACTTAGTTAATAGATTTCCTTCCCCTTTACTCCTTGGAAAATGTCCCTATGAGTTACTGTTTGGTAATCCTCCAACCTATTCTCACCTTAGAGCCTTTGGGTGTTTATGTTATGCTACAGTTACTAAACTACACAAGAACAAATTTCATCCTAGATTTATCCCTTGTGTGTTTATAGGATATCCTTTTGCTAAGAAGGGATACAAACTATATTCTCTTTCTGATAAATCTGTTTTCATTTCCAGGGATGTCATTTTTAAAGAACACATATTTCCCTTCCTAAGTGTTACTGATAGTCCACCTTCCTTCTCTTTTCCCATATCTTCAACTACTTTTGATTTTGAACCTTCTTTCTCTACTCCTACTTCTTCCTCACCTTCTCCCTCTATTCCTACCTTTTCGTCATCTTATCCTACTCCTACTTCTCCTCCTTTTACTACCCTTTCTCCTCCTCCTATTTCTTCTCCATCTAGTTTTGCCCCTGCTTTGAGAAAATCCTCTAGAGTACACAATCCTCCTACTTATCTTAACGATTTTTTTGTCATTCTTCCTACCTTATACCTACATCCAGTCCTACTTCTGATGCTCTCTCTGTTACTCAAACTCCCATTTCAGAACCTCATTCTTACTCACAGGCAGCAGTTGTCCCTGAGTGACAGGATGCCATGAGAAAGGAATTTGAGGCTTTGGAGGCAAATAAAACTTGGGAGATTGTTCAGCTGCCCCATGGCTAAAAGCCTATTGGTTGCAAATGGATTTACAAGGTAAAGTATAAAGCTGATGGGAATGTAGAAAGGTATAAGGCTAGGCTAGTTATACGGGGCGATACTCAGGTAGAGGGTGTTGATTTTCATGAGACATTCTCTCCTGTTGTCAAAATGTCCACTGTTAAGATTTTAATAACAGTTGCTATCAAACATGGTTGGCTCATGTATCAACTTGATGTCAATAATGCATTCTTGCATGGTGATCTTGATGAGGAATTTTTCATGAAACTCCCTCCTGGACTTTCTGTTGTGTCATCCTCTTCCTCTACCCCTTTTGTTTGTAAGCTTCAAAGTCTTTATATGGGTTGAGAAAGGTTTCTCGAAAATGGTATGCCAAGCTGTCCCAAGCATTACATTCTAGGGGCTATGTTCATTCCCTCAATGATTATTCATTGTTCACCGGGAGTTCAAGCAGTTCTATGGTTATTTTAATTGTCTATGTGGATGATATCATCCTCACTGGTACTGATGCTTATGATATTTCTTCTCTCAAGTCCTTCTTGGATTTTCAGTTTAAAATCAAGGATCTTGGTTATCTTAACTATTTCCTTGGGATTGAAGTTCTTCATACCAGTTCTGGGGTCCTCTTGTATCAACGAAAGTTTATCCGTGATCTCTTGGTTGAGTTTAATTCTTCTGAATGCTCTGTTGTTACTTGTCCACTAGAGTTGAATGTGAAGCTGAAGGCCAAGGAAGGGGATCCTCTTCCTATTCCTGAAACTTATAGAAGTCTCATTGGCAAACTTAATTTTCTTACTCATACTAGGCATGATCTTAGTTTTGCTGTGCAACACTTAAGTCAGTTTATGCAGCAGCCTTGCCTTCCTTATATGAAGGCAGCTTTGCATATCCTACGTTATCTCAAAGGGACTTCTGATTTTGGTCTGTTTTTCTCCAACTCTCTTGACTTATCTTTGCAAGCTTATTGTGACAGTGACTGGGGCTCCTGTCCTGACAGTCGGAGATCTGTCTCTGGTTTCTGTTTGTTCCTTGGAGGGAACCTCATTGGATGGAAATCTAAGAAACAGGCAGTGGTGTCTTTATCTTCAGCTGAATCTGAATATAGGTCGATGAGTAAAGCAGTGGCAAAAATTACTTGGGTTTGCAGGCTTTTATCTGATCTTGGTATTTCCTCTGCATCCCCTGTTCCTCTCCTTTGTGACAGTGTTTCTGCCATCCATATTGCACACAATCCGGTGTTTCATGAACGGACCAAACACATCGGGTTGGATTGCCATTTTGTTCGCACAAAGCTCGCTGATGGGTTGATTACTTTGTCTCACACCTCTAGTGCTTCTCAACTAGCAGATGTCTTCACTAAGCCATTATGTGGACCTTCTCATCATCTCCATATTCGCAAGTTGGAGGTTATATCACCCTCCAACTTGAGGGGGGTTGTTGGATGTATAGATATGTGCTAAATAGACTTTGTTTTTATTTATTCTTGTTGTTCTTGTAGCCCAATTATATTTGAGGCCCATTTTGTATTTTAGGCCCAATATATAAAGTAGACTAGCCCACTATGTAAGAGCTCAGTCTTTCAGAGTTGTTTATCAATCTAGAAAGTTCTTTCCTTCTCTCTCTATGAACTCTCAACCTCAATCGTCTTTTGTTCAATTTGTGAATATTTTGCTTGTTAACAAAAACTGGAGATACTGCGAATTATACAAAGTTTTCAGTATTTGACTATTGATGAAGAATACATCCATACAATTATATTTTTTCTTACTTTACTTGTATGCACATAATATCAGCAAGGGTCAGTATCGTAGCTCGCAACTTTAGTTGAATCCAAACTGGGTTTGCTGGCTTTGAAGCCTTACACCTGGACTAACTGGCGAATTTGTAATTCCCTATTTAGACTTTTGGGTCCTCATCTTTCTGAATCTATACTAGACCCATCCTGGTTTGTGTTGTTCTAACAACCTTCGGGGAATACTTCAGTATACTACAACTTTTGGTATTCTATGATTCACATACAAATAATGAGTCGGTAATTTGATCCTTAATATCTTTATCTTTTTAGCAAAATTATAGAATTTTTTCTATGATTCACCTACGATAGTTCGATTGTGGGTAAAGAATAAGATATGCTAAAAGAAATTATGACGTATAAAGGGGGCAAAGTATGTAATACGTTGTAAACAAACGACTACACCCATGAACATGAACATGAACATGGACGTGACCATAACATGCACACACGTGACGTTGACGATTGAAACTTTTTAGAAACTTAATTGACGGGCAAATGAGAAGAGACCTAGGCGTAACTGGTAGAGTTATTGTCATGTGATCAGGAGGTCACAGTTTGAGCCATGGAAATACTCCCTTGTAGAAATGTAGGGTATACTGCAACCCTTGTGGTCCGGTCTTTTTTCGGACCTTGCATATAGCGGGAATTTAGTGTTCCGGGATCTCATGCATAACGAGAGTTTAGTGCGTCGGAGTCGTTAATTGACGGACAAATGGAGGAAGCAAGTCACGTGACCACTGTTCGTTCTCCGCGTGCCGAGATCTCATTAATTACTCCAGCCACACGACCACTAATATTCATAACTACCCACACCCATATTTTCCCTACATTAAATTCTCAAACTCCCTCACAAACACATACAAAAATGGCCCTCAAATTCAACTGTATCCTCGCCGTGACTCTGTCAGCCGCGGTGGTCGCCTCCCTCTTCTTCCAAACCTCCGCCGCACTCGGTGGTGGTGGTTTACCAGGTGGTTGGAGCCCTATAACTGACACAAAGGACCCTCAAGTGGTGGAGATCGGGAAATTTGCAGTGAATGAGTACAACAAACAGGCTAAAACTAATTTGGTGTTCAAACGAGTGAAGAAGGGAACAACCCAAGTCGTCGCCGGCACAAATTATCGGCTAGTCATCTCAGCCAACGACGGTGGTCGTAGCAACAATAGGTACTTGGCTGTTGTATGGGAAAAGCCGTGGGAAAATTTTAGGAACCTCACTTCCTTCAAAAAATTATAAGCTTTATTTGAAGCCGTGCGCCAGCTATAGTCCTCCAGATATTATTTGTGTATTTGTTACGTTTCTATTATAGTTGATTAGTGGTTCTCTTTGTTGTCTTTGTATACGGTGTAATTTAGTTAATTTTACTGTTCTGTTTACTTTTTCCTCGTAAAAATATAAATGCTGGCTGGTTTTAATTCTTGGCTTCTTGTTCGGTGTCCCTGTGTGACCTATATATTATGTGTTCGAATCGTTGAGCCAGACGGTAATACTTGCATTTTGAGACAGATTCAAAATTTGAACCAGGATGTGGCGGAGGCAGAATTTATTCAAAAAAGAAAAAGGTAAAAAAATTAAAAGAGAACCAATGACCTCACTAGTTAAAAGAGTGTAACAAGTAGGAATTGAACCAATAACCTCACATAATATATTGAAGTAAAAAATAGATTTTGCCTTATATATACATTGTAATTTTTCGACGAAAAAGATTCGGGTGAACCCCCTAAATCCGCCCCTGATCGCAGGTGTATTATTTGATTCAATAAAATTTGCTTTGTATATAGAATGTTCACCACTAATATATCATTATTTATAAAAATATGTATATATGTATACATGTAATACTTGCCGAACTTTATGAGTGCTGGTGACCCCTCTCTGTGTAGCATATGTCCACCTCTACTTACATTAGAGTAGATTGTCTACATCACATACCTTGAAATGCGATCTTTTTTTGGACCATGCGTGAGTACGAGATGCTTAATACTTACATTATGGTAGACCGTCAAGATGACATACTTTAAAATGTTGTCCTTTCTCGGACACTGCGTGAGTAGGAGATGCTTTGCTAATAATGGCAAAATGTTTTCTTTTTGAGATTAAATTGTGCTATTAGACACCCAATTGGATATAGTTGACATTTATAATTTACACACAATGGAAAAATTAAACAGTTTGAATCCCACAGTTGTCTTGTGATCACTGTTGGCTACATAAAGAAGGTTCAATTGAGCCAAGATTAATCACAAGAAGACTCGATCGATCAATTAAAAGATAATTTAAAAATAAGGCTCGGTTAGTAGTTAGTATTGTTGAGAAAAAATAATTGGAAACTCAACTAATTGGTTATAGATGGAAAAAAAATCAATAACAATCATATATATTCTGGAAAAAAGAATAAAAATAAAGTTTAGAAGTTCAAAATTTTCGTATCTTGAATGAAACTAATTCGAGACATGAAGTACTCCTAATTATCTTTCCTATCAAGATGACAAAATACATTTTGTCTTTTTATTTTCATAACAAGAAACTCGTGACAGATTCATTATTGAAAAAAGTTAAACTAATTTGTCTTTATTGCTAGTTTCTTTAATACTCACAAGAAAGACATAATGTGTATGTGTGTGTGGGGTAATTAAATTATTAATTACAATATTATTAATTATTATAGGACTAGTGTAAAGCTCCCTTATTATATGACATTTTTGAACAATTTATACTTACTACTTTGGCATAAGCTTGCTGCTTTAAATTCATTAAAGTGAGGAAGTAAGCGTCTTTATTTAATTAGTACTTTCTCCCGACCATTTTAAGTGATTTTTTTTTATTCTTCCGCACATATTAAGAAATTTATTTTTTTAACATTAATTGATAATGAAATTGACCAAATTAACTTTAGTTTGCTCATTGGAAATATAATAAATTACTTCTAGGCTCTTTACTCCAAGGACAATTTTGGAAAGAAGAAATTAATTCCTTCTTGATATCTAAAAAAATCAAATATTATGAACCATGGGAAACAAAAGCCCAAAATATCACTTAAACTGAACTGGAGGGAAAAATTCAAAAATAGTCAAATTTACAAGTGGTCAATCAAAAATAGTCACAGTTTCAAAAGTAATCGAAATTTAGTCACCTTTCATGTAAAGATAAATCTGAACGAAAACACTGTTCAAAATTTGAAAAATACTCCAGCATAATATACTGGGGTTCCAACAAAGTATACCGGTTTAACATAATATGTTGAAAGTTCATATACATGTGCTCGAATCTCCAGTATATTATACTGGAACTTTTCGCGTGTTGGAGTTCCATTATAATATGCTGGAAGTTCATACACAGGTGTACTGAATTCCAGTATATTATGTTGGATCGGTCTCTGTTACAATAAAATAGTGACTATTTTTCAATGACTTGATAAAGCTAGTTATTTTTGAATTACCAGTTCAAAAACTGACTAGCCCATACTATTTATTGTATGTTCATATATTCATTTTATCCTAATATTAATTTCTCTTTCCTTCGTCGCACTCCCTTTAATTATGGATCTATTGCTAGTTTAGACAATACGACAAAGTAAATTTGTCTTTTAAAGCGCAAAGTCAGCTTTGTAGGAAAAGGACATAAAGTTGCTTCACGTGAAGAAGTGTCCATATATACTTCTACCAAATCGCGGACTCAAGTGGTGGTTAGCGGATTTAACTGAATTTGCTTTACCAAAAAATAATATAGTACACATATATAAATTAGGATTAAAGTTGTGTAAATTTTATATAAATATTTATTTGAATCCACTTGGCAAATACTATTTTAATACTAAAGTTATATACTTCTAAAATTGAATCCGCTTGCACAAAATCGTAAAAATTACACGGGACGTCCTATTTGGTCGCCCTCATTTAAACTATACCCATATTTTTAAAATTATTTAACCTATACCTTAATTTTTACAACTTCAGGCGCCGCCTTTCTAATACCTGTGCAAAACTTCAGCTTATTTAGTGCTGAAATTTTTACAAATTAACTAAATAATTTCAGCATCTTCAGCTGAAATTTTTGAAAAAGCTTTATTGTAAAACTAAACTTCAGCTTATTTAGTGCTGAGGTTTTTACAACTTAACTAAATAACTTCAGCATCTTCTGTTGAAGTTTTTCAAAAATCTTTTTATGAGAAACTATTGAATCCAGGACAAAACTTCAGCATATTGGGTGCTGAAGTTTTTACAACTAAACTAAATAACTTCAGCATCTTCTGTTGAAGTTTTTCAAAAATCTTTTTATGAGAAACTATTGAATCCAGGACAAAACTTCAGCATATTGGGTGCTGAAGTTTTTACAACTAAACTAAATAACTTCAGCATCTTCTGTTGAAGTTTTTCAAAAATCTTTTTATGAGAAACTATTGAATCCAGGACAAAACTTCAGCATATTGGGTGCTGAAGTTTTTACAACTAAACTAAATAACTTCAGCATCTTCTGTCGAAGTTTTTCAAAAAGCTAATAATGACAAAAAGAATGAACCCAGGACAAAACTTCAGCATATAGAGTGCTGAAATTTTTACAAATGAACTAATTAACTTCAGCAGAAGATGCTGAAGTTTTTGAAAAAACTTTATGACAAAACTAATTAATCCAGGACAAACTTCAGCTTATTTAGTGCTGAAATTTTTACAAATGAACTAATTAACTTCAGCAGAAGATGCTGAAGTTTTTGAAAAAACTTTATGACAAAACTAATTAATCCAGGACAAACTTCAGCTTATTTAGTGCTGAAGTTTTTACAAATGAACTAAGTAACTTTAGTACTTCTGCTGAAGTTTTCGAAAAAGCCTAGAATGCTGAAGTATGTGTGATTGCCTTTACTACTTCAGGCCCGTATGCCTGAAGTTTATGCGAAAAGTGGGTACACTTGCGATTTTTTTTGCAAAGCGGATATAAGTTAAAACGTGACCTAAAAAGCGGATATAGATACAAAAGCCCCCATAAAATCCTGGATCCGCCACTGCTCCTAGAATTTCATATTAAAAATGTTGAGTTCGATTGTAACATATATAAGCTTTATGAATATGAAGTAATAATAGCATGGCACCTCGAATTCTGTATGAGAATTTTTTATATAGTTTTTTCTCTCAAAATATTAGATTGTGTATCGAGAGAGTAATTTGAGATAAGGGACACTTTCGATTTTCTCTTATCAATCAGGAGTTCAGTTTAGCATCACAAACCTTTTTGATTCCCCCGTTGATTAGATTAGCTCTTCATGTCCATTGTCCTGACCTAACAATTAAGGAAATATCGAGATATTTCTGAGAAAAATAATTCAGATACATTTATCAACTTCTGAAGTTCATTTATTCTTAATTAATCGAAAAAGAAGGTTTTAGTTTGAGCTCTAAAAATAAAAAAAATTGGTCGAACTCCTCCCAATAAATTTATTGGGCGCGAGCATGAATTACTATTGTATCCTTTTTAAATTAGATAAAGTACTTTTCTTTTTAGTCTGTTTCAAAATGAATGATATATTTTTAAATTTAGAAATAATTTAACTTTAAACTTTTAATTTTATCTTTAATGAAAAACTTTTATAATTACAAAAATATCATGACCTCACAAAACTTTTAAAGATTTTAAGACCTCAAATTTAAAAAGTTTTTTTTTTTTTTTAAATTTCGTGCCAAATTAAACTATCTGATATAAATTGAAACGTATTGAATTGATGGACCTCGAATGCCCAATGATTAAATCAAAGAAGAAAAAAGTTAAACTAATGCATTAATATTAATATTAAATTCACACTGTACTTCCACTTGCTCAAGAAAATGTTAGATCCGTGATAATTTCAGGGTGGTGGGCCCCTCAACAATTCAACTGAAAATAGGAATCTGCTGGACACGCGGTACAGGAGCTGCGGTGCACAGAGCCACGGAACCAATCGTGGTCCACAGGCTCTGGTCTCCGGCAGCTACACCACCTTTGTATTTACCGGCGAATAGCATTGGCGCTGGAGACAACAAGCCGCCGGCGAAAATGAAAGGTTTATTCAAATCAAAGCCTAAAACTCCTGTTGAACTTGTTCGCCAAACACGTGATCTCCTTATGTACGCACAGCGTAATTCTGATACTCGCGAGAGCAAGCGAGAAGAAAAGGTTAGGATTCGATGTCTTAGTTAGCTCAATTTTAGATCTGGATTTCCTTTTAATTAAGTTCAGTTGTTACTTGATTTTCCTTGGATACTTAATGTTTTAGAAATTCAATGTATCAATCTAACTATGCCTTAATCCCGCTTTTTTCTTGTTGGTTAAATATAATGAAACTGGTGGATATAAGTTACTTAGTCTACTTGCTAATTGTACTCGGATTTAAGTTATATGAACTGATCTTAGTCTACTTGCTAATTGTACTCGGATTTAAGTTATATGAACTGATAATGTAATGATTTTTTACACCATAGTGCAATTTACCTGTTGTAACATGTTGCTTACCATTTACTATTAAAGATTACCAATCATGCTATTAAACAGAGTTACGCAATGGCCTTTAAATAACCTGAGCGTGTAAATATTTTTACGCCATCACTGCATGGAACTTAACCATTTACAAATTTGTGTCATCCTTTGGCTTGGTTCTAGCTTTAGCTTTTGGAGTACTACATTGAGCTCATCTTTTACACATATCACCAGTAGCAATGTCATTAATATGAGTTTCTTTGGAAGAATAAGGAATGGCCATGTTTAATACAGTTTCTGATTGAATATACATACACCAATTGGCTGTAAATTTGACTTGGCTACTTCTTTCCTTATCCAAATATGCAGATGATGGAGTTAGGCAAGTCAATTCGGGACTTGAAGTCTATTCTCTATGGGAATGGTCAATCAGAACCTGTCTCTGAGGCTTGTTCTCAGCTGACTCAAGAATTCTTTAGAGAAAACACACTACGGCTGCTGATTAATTGTGTTCCGAAATTGAATTTAGAGGTAATACTTACCCTTCCTTTGAATTGTATCAAGTGGTGGTTCTCTGGTGTCTTCTCTGCGGTTTCACTGGGTGTGATTTGATAATTTGGTATTGGGTTTTGATGTTTATTATCCCTATTACGTTGTAAGATCTTGCTTCCATCATCTTGTCTTCCTGTTACAAGGAGATTTATTTTTTTCAGGCTCGTAAAGATGCTACTCAAGTAGTTGCAAATCTGCAGAGACAGCAGGTTCAATCACGGTTGATTGCTTGTGATTACTTGGAAGCAAACATTGATCTGATGGATATATTAGTATCAGGGTAAGTAGTGGAAAAAAGAGGTTTGCAAATGTGGTGACATGTTATTATCATTTGTCGTATTGCATTATCGAACTGCTTCATGTTTATGAGGTTTAAAATTGTTTAAATTGTTTTTGGGCTTTTCTCTTCTAATGCACATTGCTGATCCCTATCCATGGGCACACTTGTTCTTCTTGCATGTTCTTATTAGACATATATTTTGTCATTAAACTTTGCGTGAACTGTATGTCTAATTGTTTACTCCATTTCTCCTGAAACACTTTGGGCCATCTCGAAGTATTGACAAGATACTATGAGACCAATGTCAAGAGCTGATAAATTTAACTACAAATTCTGATATTTTTTTTTTATATAAACCAACTTTGCATATGCCGTTGCATTTAATTTGAATAGTTTATTCTATATTCTCAATTATTACATGCCAATTATAGCAACTCATTTGAGAAAGCATAATAGCGTACCAAATCAGTCCTTTGGTCGGAGAAGAAAGTATTTCATACCAAATATATAGATGCCATAAAGGATATGCATGAAAGAGCTGTCACTAGTGTATGAACATTAGTAGGAGATATAAAGGAGTTTCCCGTAACTGTGATTTACATTAAGAATAGGCATTGGGCCCATACTTGTTTACCTTAGTTATGGATGATCTAACAAATAAAATACAATATGAGGTCCATGATTTATGCTATTTGCTGAGGATATTATACTTATTGGCCAAACCAACAAGGGACTGAAGTAAGACTAAATATATGAACTGCAAGTTTAGTCAGCATAAGAAGAGTGAATTAAAGTGAGATCAGACGGGATTGTGGTGTGTAAACACAAACCATTCAGATATTTAGGCTCGATATTCTAGGAGAACGGTACGATAAATGAATATGTTATACATAGAATCAAAACTGGATGACTGAAATGGAGATGTGCTACCAGGGTGCTATGTAAGAGATGGAGGCTTACCAAAGTGAAAGATATGTTATATAGAATAGTTATAAGATGAACAATGTTATATAGGATTCAATGTATAATATCGCCGGAGATGAGCTTAATGGAGCTACATGGTCATTAAGGATTCATATAGCTGGCCTCAACTGTTTGGGGTTTGAGGTGTTGTTGTTGTTGTAATCAAAACAACTTTCTTGATTCACGTGTCTAGTCAAGTTTTTTCACCTAAAAATGGGACTGAGGTAGTTTTTTTGTGTCATTTTTACAAGCCTTGGTGGGTTTGCTTCTTCTAGGAAATCCATTTCCGGGGAACAAAAAGACGTTTTTGAAGACCATTTTGTTAATCTCTTGGCTATTGGTATATGGATTTCCAATAATTCTTTTTGAATGTCATTTAGGTATGAAAACACAGATATGGCTTTGCATTATGGTACAATGCTGAGAGAATGCATTAGACACCAGAGTGTTGCAAGGTGAGGCACATGAACTTATCTGATGTTTCTTTTTCTTCCTTTTCGTTTACTTTTTCACTTATATTAGTGTGTGTGTGGGGGGGGGGAGTGACCATTTTGCTTTTGACTCTTGTCAAATATTTGTATATCCTTTGGATCTACTGGTAATAGAAGATTCATTTATCTGATCTACAATTGAGCTACTTAATTAGCTTTCTTTTTGCTATCTATTCCTGAATTTCTGATTGTGAAATGCTGATACTGCTGGATCTGTTTTTTGAGAACATATATATGTGCTTCTGTTGTTAGGTACGTCTTGGAATCAGAGCACATGAAGAAGTTTTTTGATTATATCCAGCTGCCAAATTTCGACATCGCTGCTGATGCCGCTGCAACTTTCAAGGTTGGGTGCTTCTAATTATGTTAATGGAATGAATATCTGATAGATAATCTTTGTTCCCCGAATCGCTACTTAAGCAAATATGCCATCAGTGTTTTTCCCTATTGCACAAGCAAACCTCTTAACATAACAATGAAAAAGAAGCTAATCTGCTACTCCACATGACAGCCTTGGCTGTCCATGGTGTGGTTAGCTTGCCTATCAAATCAAATAATTGGGCTCCATAAGAACTTGCTGCATTAATTCCTAGTGAAATTCAGCGGATTGGTGGTGCTATGATCATTCTCCAAAGCTTATTGTGGATCCGGCATATTTATTATGGCTCTGAAACAGAAGCTTCTGCTCTTTCCTAAGAGTTGCTTGTCATGCCTACTGTGGCATTATCCTGATTCAGTTGCAACTTCCGTGGCAGGAACTCTTGACGAGGCACAAATCAACAGTAGCTGAGTTTCTTTCGAAGAATTATGACTGGGTAATATATTTAATATATCTGCCTAATTACTTATTATTGTAGACATTGAAGTAAATCGTTTGAACCATAGTTATCAGGAGTTCTCTGTGAACTTGTTGCTGCTTGTATGTTAGTTGTACACATGCAGACTTGTTGTGTGAACTATATTTAAAAATTATTCTATGGAAACTTGTTGCTTCTTGCAGATTTGATTTTTGCATCTCTGCTCTCAAGATACTTCAACACCTTCCGTTGTTGGTTCTACTATGTTCTTTGTTACCATGAAATGATTCTCGTAGTACTGACGGAGCACTCAGTTTATGCACTTTTAACCTTTATTTCTTTGGACTTCATGACTATCAGGCTTTGCTTTATTATCTTAGAAACTTTTGCTTTCACCCGATGGTGCCTCTTGGGACCCCCTTCCATCATAATTGTGACATGTTAATGGAAAGAGAAGTTGTGTTAAGAACCTCAGAGTTTGTTCTTGTTGCTGCCCTTTTTCTTTCATCCAGGTTTATGTAGTTGAGGGGAGGGATGGATCAACTGTAATTATCAGGATAGGATTAAGGAGGATTTTGGTGCCAGCTATGCCAACTTTCAGTGTTTTGATTTGCACTACTTGGGCTTAGTGATTGATATATAAATGTGGTCAAAATATATCTGGATGATATTTATTTTTTACTTCTAATAGTTTCTTTCAGTATACTTGTTGGATTTTCTCATCACTTACTCTTGCTTCGAATAACTAATTATGGTGAACTTATTCTCTGCTGGTTTCGCTTTCAGTTCTTTGCCGAGTATAACTCAAAACTGCTCGAGTCCAGTAATTACATCACCAGAAGGCAAGCTATCAAGGTAAGGAAAGCCTTCCCTCTTCTTACGGACAACTTCTGCTGTATAATATACTTCTGGAAAAAGTTCTGTTCCTTCGGAAAATTTCTCACGTCTTTTGCAAAGTATCTCAGTGGAATCGAGTACATGATAGGTCATAAATGTTTGATCTACATTTTATACCTCAAGCCCTCCTCATATTGCATAGATAATAATTTTTCTCGATCTCTTATATGCTGATCCTCATTTCTTTAAAAGAATTGTTCTTGCGTCTTCCTATACTCAGGGCTACGTTTTCGCAGTTAACATCATAATTCCTTTAGGACATACCGTTATATGTACCTTTTGGGCTGGGGGTAGCAGGAATCCTCTTTCATGGTGAAAGAAGGGAAGAGGAGGAAATTAAGGGGCTTGGATAAAGAAAAAATTGAATAAAATTCGTGTATTCCGAATTAACCAGTTTATTGTTTCATTAGAATGGATGAGATTCATTCTATTGATTGACGGGAAGCAGAACCTTACAACTTTGAGGAGAAATTTCCAGCAGTCGGCTTTTTATCATATATTCAAGCTCATGTCATTTATTTTCTGCCGGAAATTCATTATATTTCTGAACTCTTTCTTCATTTCCTTCAGACAGTGACTTTCCAATTTATGTTCAGGCAGTTGTGACTTGTAGCCTGACGAAGATCTCCTTTTGGTTGTTTCTTATTATATTTAAAGATGTTTGTTGTTGCTGTTGCAGCTGTTGGGAGATATCCTGCTTGACCGCTCAAATTCTGCAGTAATGACGCGTTATGTTAGTTCAAGAGACAACTTAAGGATCCTTATGAATCTTCTCAGGGTATTAAGCTATATTTGGTTGTATCATTCTTATTTCAGCCCTATCTTCCTGACTGTCATTCTACTCTCTTCTTTAATCTTGTATTCTCTTGAAGTTTCTGTTGGTGCATTTAATTATATTCTCTTCTGATGTTGTGGGTGGTGGGGGCTTTATGATATTGATCATGAAACCCTTGCTGCAATTCAAGTTCATTGTTAGACAAGACTAGAGTTAATGGGTGCCGATTGGGCAGGTAATTTGGACAGGTCAACATTGAGCTAATACAGTACAAGAATGGTATACAGTGACATTCCACGCATACTAGGGGTCAACTTTGGGTTGGTCCACTATTGATAACTAGCCTAGAAGTGCCTTTATAATTTTTGAATAAATTACAACTCTACTGCAATCCCTGACTAGTTATGGTCGGCTATATGAACCCCTTAGGGGTCGTTTGGTAGGGTGTATAAGAATAATACGGAATAAGGTGTATTAGTAATGCATTGGTTAGTAATGCAAGCATTAGTTATGCAAATATTATTTCTTATCTACTGTTTGGTGTGGTGTATTAAAATTATAATCTTTGCATAATTTTTAAGAAAAATAGATGTTTACAAAAATGCCCTCCATATTCTCTAGCTTTTAGGGACTTTAAAGACAATTTTGTCTTTAACCATGCTAATGCATGCATTAATAGCCATGGTATTACTAATGCCATGGTTTTCCATGCATTACTTATGCATAGGATAATGCCACATATGATGTATAACTAATGCAAGTATTAGTTATACACAGGTTGAAAAAATGTATCAAATAAGGTATTAGTAATGCATAGAGCTAATGCTTGCATTAGTTTTTCTAATACCTCATACCAAACGACCCCTTATATTTCAAAACTAAAAAACCAAAAAAAAAAATTAACTAAATAAAAAAAGACACCATTATAACTTAAAAGCCTATCATTTGGTGTCAATGTCAGGTTGCGAGCACCTTGACTAATCCACCGGTCTCTTGTTACCTCCAACACAGGTTTCGTGGTAAGTCTGCCCAGAATGTTTATAGCCTGCTCGGACAAGCTGGAAAAATCAGCTTATTTTGAGAAGTGCTTTTTTTCAAAAGTGCTTTTTTCAAAAATACTTTTGGTAAAAAGCAGTTTGTGTTTGGCTAATTAATTTAAAAAGCACTTCTAAACAACAATTTGTGTTTGGCCAAACTTTTAAAAAGTGCTTCTAAGTGTATTTTTCTCAAAAGTGCTAACTACTTCTGCTTCTCCTCAAAAATACTTTTTTTCCTTTTAAAAGCTTGGCCAAACACTTCAACTTTGAAAAAAAAGCTTTTTTTTCCATAAAAAAATGCTTTTCAACTTGGAGAAGCTTGGCCAAACAGGCTATTGGACAAATGAGAAGAATCACCTAGTTTTTTACTGGGATTTGAGCCCTGGTCTCCTATGGTATTCCAGCTTTATTGACCTCTCAACTAGAAAGCCTATCATAGAATATGGGAAACTGTAAAAGACTAATTAGTTAAGAAAGCAACGGTCTGGACTAGTAAATCTTGTATTGTTGTTTGGCAGTTGATATTCTGCTTCACCGAACCAGTTCCTTTTTTTGTGTGTGATAAGTCCATCTCAACACAATGGACAAATTGTTAACTTGTGAAATGAGTAAAATTAGACGGATCACTTTCTGCTTAGCACAACTAGACTTGAAGTTGAATTTATCACTCACTCACGTGAACAGTATCAAATTGCCACCCTAAACAGGAACCACGACTACCAGTGTGGCACAATGAATTGTTTGAGTGAACATGTGGTTTTGGAGTGATTACTAGTTGACCTTTTAAAACATGCATAAAGATTTGCTGGGGCAGAGTGGTAAGTTTTACGAGGATAGAGAATGTTGTGCGGCTTCACTTTAGCTGATGACCTTATCAAATTATCTGCTTGAATTGCTGTTAAGTTTTGTTGATTGCTGAATTACTCCTTTTACAGGAGTCAAGCAAGAGTATCCAGATAGAAGCATTCCATGTTTTCAAGGTACTCTCTATTGATTTTTTTTCATTTTTTACCATGTCTGCTGACTGTTTGATTAGCAGCGGCTTTGTCTCTGACTTTCAAGTTCTGCAGTTATTTGCTGCAAACCAGAACAAGCCTCCAGATATTGTTAGCATCCTTGTCGCTAACAGAAGCAAGCTCCTGCGCCTCTTTGCTGATTTTAAGACTGATAAAGGTAGGTACACAGTAAGTATTGATTAAGAATAGGTACATGCACAATAAAAATGAATACAGAGCTGTATCTTGTGAAAGAATGCCTCACAATTTTCCTTACTTTATCTGCAGAGGACGAGCAGTTTGAGGCTGACAAAACGCAGGTTGTCAAAGAAATTGCAGCCCTTGAAACCAAGGAACTCTCTTGAACTCAGACTAGGTGATGTTGTATGTGTAAATGAAAGATGATGTTTTTTCACTGAACGATCTTTTATTGAATTAATAGTCTTATTTCTTGAAATTACTAAATAAACTTAACTTTCCTTTTTGTGGTTATTTGTCATTTGTCTTTTTTCCTGATCGTCTTGATCTATCCAAGAAGTTATCACAGTCTGCTGCTACTCTTTGAAGGATTTGGAGACTATAAGAGTCTGTTTTGGTTACTGAGCTTCTTGGTCTATTCCTATACATATGCGCGTATTAGCTATTCGAGATTTAATACCGCCAGTCAATATCGCATAAGTTATACAGAGTTTAATATCTCCAACCAAACATTGATTGAGTTATTTTTTTTCCTTAAGCAGCCACCTGGATATTATAGTACTTTGTATGCATAATTATTGTGAGATTATTTTCATTTATGCGACCAACCAAAGAATCTATGATGCATAGATTCGATGATAAAAAGGTAAAAAGTAAAGTATTATCTTTTGCACCAAAAAAAGTATTTAACTTAACATATAGAGGGAGATATACGGCTATTTGCAGATTACACATAGTTTTGTTAAAAAGTACGAAAGCAACAAAGTTTGCGTAATGAAACTTGGTTTCTGTAATTTTTCCGAAGGCATAACGAGATGAGGTAGGTGTCAACCACCCTTCCTTTTCTCTCTTTTCTTCAAAAATTTAAGCTACTTAGGCCATCTCCAACCCTTGTCTCCATTTTCTCCTCCAAAATGGAGTAAAATTACTCCAATCATTACTCCATTGTTTACTCCAAAAAAAATATTTCCTTTTATATTCTTCTCTCTTTAATATTATATTATTATCTTTTATTTAAATTTTATTTTCTTATTTCTGTTAAAGAAAATCTATCTTTTTTTCTTTTTTACATATTCATCATATAAAATTATTTATACCATAAATTTTTAAATAATATAATTGTAAGCAGATATTATAGATTATATATATTAACGGATAATTCAAATAAAAGTGAAATCATTGAGATACAAAATAATTATGGTAAAATTCATATTAAATATTACATAAATATTCAACTTCCACCTCTAGTATTCTCTAATAAATGATCTATTTTCATTTAATGTATTTTCAATTTTTACTTTTTAATTTTAGAAACATCTAATATTCTATATTCGCACCTTTCAATTTTAGCAACATCTAGTATTTTATATTTGCATTATTTATTTTTTGAGATGATTATATATTTTTTGCATACAATTATAACTTATAATAAAAATTAACTTATAATTTTATATAAAAATAATAAATGGATGAAAATTAATTTATCAAAATTATACGCCAAATTTAAGATGTAAATTTAATATTATAAAGATATTATATAAATATAATTAGGTATATATAAAGAGATAAATTAAAAGAGTTAATAAAATAAGCATGAATAGTAATTGAGGAGATGAATAGTGTCTTTTCATATTTGGAGTAACAATATTCATTCCCCATTTGAGGAAAAAAATGGGAGATCATTGGAGCTCCATTATAATAAAAAATGCTCCCATTATGAAAAATGGGGGAGGGTTGGAGATGCCCGTAGACTGATGTTAGCAATCTCAAAAGGAAATTATACGCTATCCGTATAATTTAATTAGTTGTTTTAGCTAAAGCATCTGTCTTATTTTTAGCTTCTTAATTTCATTTGTTAGTGTATAAAAATTTGTTGTACAATTCTAATCCAAAGATAGTCTTAACATAGTTAGACGGATCTACGTATATGTTATGAGTCGGTTGAACCTAAAGCTAATTTCTGCCTTGACCCTGTAAAAGCAAAATTTGCCTTGACCTTGTAAAAGCAAAAACGACTATGAGTTTAGAACGGGAGATATTTTAAAATAGTCAAATTTATAAGTGGTCAATGAAAAATAGTTACAGTTTCAAAAGTAATAGAAATTTAGTCATTTTTTATGTAAAGATAAATTTGAACGAAAACGTTGTTCAAAATCTAAAAAAATATTCCGGCATAATATACCGTAATTCCAGTATAATATATTGGAACACCAGTATATTATACTGGAGCTCAAGTATATTATACTGGAACTCCAGTATATTATATTGAAGTTCCAGTATAATATACCGGTCCATCATAATATGCTGGAAGTTCATACATATGTTCTCCAATCTCCAATATATTATGCTGAAACTTTCCGTGTTGCAGCAAAATAGTGGTTATTTTTCAATGACTTTGCAAACACTGGCGATTTTTTAATTACCAGTCCGAAAACTGCTATCCCGTGCTATTTTTACGTTTAGAATCGATTAACTTAAGGGAAACTTACACAAATGTCCCAAATAAGTCTCAATTTACCAACCTCTAGCCATTAGTCATAAACTTACTGTGATGACCCAAGGGGTCATTTTATGAACTTAGACTCCGTTCTCGGCTTATTAATCATAAAAAATTAATTTTTAAGTACCTCGATTTGCGTGCACAGCTCGGACGTGAAACTGAAAAGCTTTTATGTAAAAATATGGGAAATAGTAATTTCTAGAGTTAAAATTTGATTATAGTTGACTTTGGTCAATATTTTTAGTAAACGGACCCAGATCTGTGTTCCGACGATCCCGGAGGGGGGGGGGGGGGGAATGGGGTCCACAGNGAAAGAAATTATTTTGCTGAATTATTAATGAAATAAAGAAGAGAATTAATGTTTGAAATCATTGGTATCGGGCCCGTATTTTAGTTCCGGAGCCCGGTACAGATTTGATATAGTATTTAAATGCTAAATGTGAAATTTGGTGAAAAACAAAGTTTATTTGACGTGATTTGGACGTCCGGTTGAGAAATAATGAACTTTAAGTGTTCTTGAGAAAAAATGATAAGTTTTGAGGTTTAATTCATAGTTTTACATGTCATTTTCATGATTTGATCGCACGAGCAAGTCCGTATGATATTTTTAGACTTGCGTGCATGTTTTGTTCAGATCCTCGAGGGCTCGGGTGAGTTTCGGATAGGCCACGAGGTGTTTTACACTTATGAAAATTGCTATTTTGCTGGTTCTGGGGCGCAGGAAATTAGTGCTATGCGATCGCATAGCCCTATCCGCGATCGCATAGTGCAAGTTTCAGGGGGCCACCGATTGTGCTATGCGAAAACATAGTTTCCCTCGCGAACGCACTAGGTTAATTGGGCCTGGGAGGGGGGGGGGGGAGGGGAGCCCAAGTACCCTATGGGAACGCAGCCCCCCCTATGCGATCGCCAATGCCAATAAAGCCTGACCCTATGCGAACGCGGGCAGGCCCATGCGAACGCATAGAAGACCTATCCAGCTATATAAATATACTTTTAAACGCGGACAGAACCCTTTTTCTTCATAAGTTTCGAACTAAACAGCCCTAATGACGATTTTCTTCATCAAAGTTCATCCCAAGTTGTTGGTAATCAATTCTAAACTTTATTCTTTCAATTACCCAATGCTTTTCATCATATTTAAATCAAAAACTAAGAATTTTCATGGTAAAGATTGAGGGTTTGGATATAATTAGGGAATTTTGTAAAAATCGAATATTTACCTCGAATTGAGGTCGGATTTAGAAACTAATTGTATATTCGAGCTCGTGGGTGAATGGGTAAATGTAATTTGGTCCGAACCCCGAGTTTGGACCAAGCGGACCCGGAGTCGGATTTTAACTTTTTTTTATTAGAAAACTTAGGAAAAATTATAATTTTCAGTAAATTTAGTTCCTTTAGCATTAATTAATGATACTAAGTCAATTATGGTTAGATTCGAGAGTGTTGGAGGTTAATTCAAGAGGAAAAACTATAATTGAATAGTGAGTGGCCTGCGAAGTTGAGGTAAGTGCTTGGTTTAACCTTGACTTGAGGGAATAGGAATCCCCAACTTAATTGTTATGTGAAATTGGATGTGTGTGGTGTATAGGTGAGGTGACGAGTATCTATGCACCACCAAATTGTTTGCTTACATGATCCCTTCCCCGTTTTCAATTTAATTGCTCATGTTTTAATTGTTTTATGTCCATTGTTGTTTCTATGATTACTCGACTTGTTAATTTATTGTTAAGTCTGGTAGCAATTATTTTTGAAAAAGTATTAGTATTTTCCTTGGTTTTATTGTGGTACATAAAGATTGAGTGGGTTGACATTGTTTTTTCGAGATATATATGTATTCCTGCTGGTTCCATTTTTGTGATAATATTGATGAGTCTATGAGAAGTACAGTTTTCTATTTACAATTGTTGAGATAAAAGTGTTGTGAAAGGCTTGGCCTGAATTGTGAAAGTTCTTGATAAATAAATAAATTGATAGTGATAAGGGTGGATAACAAGATAGTGATAAGGGTGGACAAATGAGGTAAATGATAGTGATAAGGGTGGACAGGGGAGATAAATGAGGGTGAACAAGTGGGATCGCGTTGCACGCCGTAACAAGATAGTGATAAGGGAGGATATTTGTGTGTTACTGATTTTAATCACAATGATTTGGAAAACTTACGGTTTTACTCTACTGTATCTCATATTATGCGCATACGGATATTTTAAAGTAAAGATTGGAAATTTATGTGAGATCTTGATTACAGCTGATGCCTGGAATAGGCGACTGGGTTATTTTTTTATTGTTGCTATTTATCTTTCTTATTTGTGTAGAGTTATTTTATTAATTTTGTTGTTTTATACTTCAATACCACACAAGAAGAGGGGAGGATGATTTGTGTGGTGTCCAATTTTCGAGTACTGTCTCAGTAGAAGAACCTGGTTCTTCTTGGTGTTCCACCTTCTACTGGTGCGGAATAATAAATGCAGTAAAGTAAAAACACAGAGATTTTTACGTCGAAAACACCTGGCTCAAAAGGTGAAAAAACCACGACCTAGTCCTCAGTAGGATTTTCCCAAACTCTTCACTACAACTCTGAGCCAAACAACATTTACAAAATAAACTCTTTTGTAAACCTAGGACTAACCCTAATCCCTTTGTAGCAAACTAGCCTCCAACTAATCGCGACAAGCTTCAAGTTAACTCTAACTTGAACAATGTGTACCTATTACAATTGCTTCTAATAAAGCTAAAAGATACAATATTAAATCACCTACTACAACCAACTAGACTCAAAGACAAACAGATGGAACTGGTTCTTCCAGCTGGTCAGTAGCCTTTGTGTCGCACAGGGATTCTGCTTGCAAAATTTCTTTGGTAATTTTGCTTTCAGTTCTTTCTTCAATTCTGTCTTTGTGCGAATAATTCTTCAGTAGGAATACTTCAACATTATATAGCGCCAGAAGTTGAGATGTTCTTGTTTAGTTCTAATGCAACTCTTCCACGGATGATTTTGTGTTTATCTCAACTTCCTTCCTTTGTTTATGTCCTTGCTGAACTCGAACTCTAACCTCTTATCAATTTGCAACCTTTTCGCATTAGGAGACAACCTCTTAGTTCATGGATAATTCACAGATCATGTTTATCTCCTGTGCATGTACGGTTCTTGTGCCAATTGGTTCGTTCGAGATGTTTGCCCTGATGGACCTGGTTCAACTGGGTAGACATTTGTCAATCTTCAAAACCATGCAGTGACTTGGGTCAACAAATTCCCCCTTTTTGATGATGAAAAACTCTGTGCTCAACCCTGTATAAACTTTAAACACTTTGTATGATTTTAAGCATTTATCATGGAGAGACCAGGTTCATTAGGTTAGAAATATCACAACTTTTTGAAATTTTGAAAAAGCACAAATCTTCCCCCTTTTGGCATCATCGAAAAGTTGCAAAATGATAAACTTACCAAAGTTAACAATTACTCATGGCCATCGAGGCAACTGCAGGTGCAAAACATGATTAATCATCAAAATAAACCAATAAATGTAAGCTATCTAAGAAACTGAGACAAGTCAATAACAAACACAACATAATTCATTGATTAGAACGCAATTCAAGAACCGTACAAAAAAACTAAAGCAGTCACTACCATGAGCAAAAAAACAAAAACAGAAACAAAACAAAACCCGAACTGGGCAATGAGGGATTTTTGGTGGATCTGGAATTCCTAAGGTTGGGAAGGGGCGGATTAGATTGGGGTCTTGGCTTGAAGGAGAGAAAGCATTTGTTGAATAACACCTTCATTTTTCTCCTTCTCCCAGGCTAGTTCAGATCTGAGAGCATCCCGCTCAGCTTCAACCTCATGAAGGCGAGATTTCAATCGAAGGATCTCCACATCCTTTATCTCTCCTTCCTGCACCAATGACCTGACTTTGTTATTGACTGGATTCTTTCTAGATGAACCAGGTTCATCCTCAGGAACATTGACAATATAATCACATGTCAGCAAAGTGTTTTTCCCATAATAATCCTTAGCAGTAGCCATCTCAGCTTTCTTCACAGGAACCTCGAAGTGGGCAAGCACAATTGTCAGAATAAAGTCATAAGGAATAACGTGTGCTTTGGTTCCATTTACAACTCTGTCCAAGAGCAGAATGATGAAAGCTGGCTAGTTAATCTGCTTTCCCCTGTACAGGCATTCCATAAGCGTTAAGTCCATGTAACTGGCGATATGCCTACGCTCTTGTCTTGGCAGTAGAAACTTGATCACAAATTCGAAGAATAGCTTGTTCTGGGGATTCATTTAACTTTTGAACACTGGCCTGGGCTCAGGTTCCTTCCCATTTTCACAAAAGAATCTGGTGATGTTGAGAGCTAAGGCTATTCCATCGAGACTGGGCCATCTTTGTCTAGTGTAATCATCATAGCCCTCAGCAGGGATATTCAGAATCTCTCCCAGCTGCTTTGCATCAAATGTGATCTAAATCCCCTTGACTGTGGAGGTTACCCTGCCATCCTTCACACTTGCATTGTCCATAAACTCCACCAATTCATTCATTTCCAGCCTTCCTTCCAGGTGAAGGACCATGTCCTTCCATCCCTGCACATTCAGCGCATTCATCAAAAAGATCATTCCGGATTCTTCCAGATCTCTCACCAACTTTCCTTTAAGAATAGTACGCTTGCCAAACATGGTGAGTTTGTCA
>ML329204.1:0-15876 GCA_005239505.1 Nicotiana paniculata
GACGTTAATCCAATAGATTTAAGTATAACAAATATGAAATTTATATTTATATTATATTAGTAGTGATAACAAAAGAGAGAAAATATAAATTGAAGCATCAACTTGTATTTTGGCCTGGGGGTGCAGATGCAGTATTTTGGACTGGGAGTGCAGATGCGGTATTTTGGTCGCACATGCGAGCCCGCAGGTGCGAGATGAGGGCCGCAGATGCGGAAGTCGGGATTTAAGTCATGGTCGCAGGTGCACACCTGGGATCGCAGGTGCGGGTCCGCAGGTGCGAGATATGTTCCGCAGGTGCGGTGATCGCTGAGTAGAAAGTATAAAAGGGTGCCTTTGCGAATTCACTCATTCTTCACCATTTTTGGACGGCTTGGAGCTTTTGAGCAGTGATTTTAAGAGGAAATCGAAGGCTATCAATTGGGTAAGTTACTTGGGCTTCATTCTTGTGTTTGTGATAATTTTTTCTACATGCACATGCCAAGTGACGGGCGTGCACCGTGAGACTTGTGACCTGGTTCATTCCATGGCACTGTTTAGTGGTTCATTCTTGTTGATATTTGTGCTTCTATCAATGTGATTAAAGTAAACATGTTGGAGATCATGCTAAATATTATGTTAAGGCTTTACGCAGATATTGTTGGGACCCGAGTGGTCATTTATTGCTGTCATATCATGTGTTTCATTGATATTATATACTCAGTCCTGTCATAGCATATCATATCATGTCTCAGTCTCGGTAATTATTGATTTGCACATTATATCATTGATTCGGGCTAGTTCATGCATTGTGAGCCCCTGTGAGCGAGACTGGAGAGTGATGACTGAGTAAGGCCGAGAGTTTGATATTGAGTGACAGATATGGGATCGGGCTGCGTGCCACAGTATGTTATATTGATTATGCCTGGATCTGGCTTATGATAGCGCTTGGGCTGTAGGAGCCCCTCCGGAATCTGTAACACACACCCAGTGAGCGCAATGATGTTTAAGGGATGGATCTTTCCTGGACATGGATCTTGTCTGAAGTGTTTATATTTGTAGATGGATTTTCTCCATGAGGCTGGATTGGCCTGTTTTTCCTTGGTACTGAGCGATTGATGTCAGTGATGTGTATACGTATTCTGGGATGGATCTTCCGTGGGCCGTCGAGCCATATACAGTACCGAGTGGTTGTGAGATGTATCATTTATTTGGAGATGGATATTCTCCATAGGGCTGGATCGGCCTTCCTTAGTACTGAGTGACTTCTGTCTGATGTGTATATATATTCTGGGATGGATCTTCCCTGGGCCATGCGAGCCATATACAACACTGAGTGGACGCGTATCTGAGAGGGGGAGCTCATTGTGCATTTTATACAGTTGATGCATTGGCATATACTAGAATTTGTGTCATAAATATCCTGAACTGTCGGAGTTGCATTTATCATATTACTTGAACTGTTTTATTATACTGCAAGCATGTCTACATTGTTGCTTAAATGTTTCTGTTGTAAACAATTTGGGCTTAGTCCATCACTACCTCTCAGCCTACAATTTGGGCTTCTTACTTGCTGAGTTGGTGTACTCACGTTACTCCCTGCACCTTGTGTGCAGATCCAGGTGCAAGAGCTGAGTGGGAGCTGATTTATTTATTTGGAGCTTATCGGAGATTTGCGAGGTAGGTGCACGACGTCCGCAACCTTGCCTTCTCCTTCCTATTCCTTTAGTATTTACATTCTTAGACTGGTTGTATTAAGGAAAATAGTAACAGAATTCACATTTCCTTTTTAGTTGCTCATGATTGATGACTCCGGGTTTTTGGGCAGAGTTGTAATGCTTTACCTATCTTTATTTATTTTGAAATGTTAAAAATGGAAATTTTATGAAATCGAATTGTATTGAATTAAATGGAAAGCTCCTCATGTTAGGCGTAGTAAGTTGGCTTGCCTAGTTCCACGATAGGCGCCATCATGATCGGGTTGGTTTTGGGGTCGTGACAAGTTGGTGCAACGCCCCTTACCTGGAAGCAGTTTTCCACTCTCTTCCTAGAGAAGTATGTACCACAGTTCTCGCAGAGAGGAGCTGCGCAGGCAGTTTGAGCAATTGCGTCAGGGTGATATGATTGTGACGCAGTATGAGATGAGATTTTTAGAGCTTGCCCCTCATGCGATTTGGTTGGTCGCCAGGAGCGAGATGAGAGAGAGGCCAAGAGGCCTTGAGGATCTGGTAGTTTTGGTGGTGTTCCTTCAGGAGGACAGTTTCAGCACGGCAGAGGCCATCCATTCAGGCAGGTTCAGCCAGGTCTCTCAGGTTATCATGGTGGATAAGCTGGTCGTGATCCTCACAGTTGGCATCAGGGGCACCCATCATAGAGTTCTCTACCAGCTCAGAGTTCACCTTGTGCACCATCGGTTCAGGGTTCATCTATGTCTGCTTCTAGGGGTTCCCTTCAGTCCCCACTGCCATTTTCTGAGAGTGGTTGCTTCGAGTGTGGAGATGCAGGTCATATCAAGAGGTTTTGTCCCCGTCTTATGGGAGGTACTTATCAGCAGAGGAGCCAGCCCGCGACTTCAGTCCCAGTTACTGCACCACCCTCCCAGGCAGCTAGGGGTGGGGGTCAGGCAACTAGGGGTCGCCCTAGAGAGGGAGGTTGATCCGGTGGTGATCAGGCCCGATTTTATACACTTTCAGCGGGACCAGGTGCTATGGCTTCAGATGTCGGGATCACAGGTATTGTTTCAGTCTGTCACGAGATGCTTCAGTTTTATTTGATTCTGGTTCTTCATATTCATATGTTCATAATATTTTTCCCATTCTCTGGATATGCCCCGTGAGTCTTTAGTTACACCTGTCCATGTGTTCGCCCTGGAAGCGATACTGTTGTTATGGACCGCGTGTATGCCAGTCATGTGTGGTGTCTATTGGGGGTCTGGAGACTAGGGTGGATTTTTTATTGCTCAGTATGGTCGACTTCAATGTGGTTTAAAAAGGGGAATTCTGAATTCTTAGGTAGCACGAACGATCTCAAATGATCAAATAGGTGATGTTACTTTTAGGTAAGGCTCGATGAAGGTGTAAGTTTCAAAAGATGCTCTGTGTCTTGATTTATGGGTACCTCATTGGTGAGGCGGCACTCTCCTTGTTGTTCGGCTGTGAGTATTCAAATACGACCTTGTAACACCTACGGGTTGTAGGGGTATTCTTTGTGGCGTGATCACGTATTGGAGAAGTATTAGACATTAGGCGACGGAGTTGAGATAAAATATGTGATTTGTGTGCTCTGAGGGTTTGGGAAATGGAAACTCGGATGAGTAGACGATTTCATAGTTGAGGGCTGTAGAGACGTAGCTAAGGTTAGTTGGATGATAGTGTGTGTCGTTGAGATTGAGTCATTTTTGGACCTTCGGAGGGTCATTTGTCGATTAGGTATGACCGGATTGATTTTGGGTTCATTAGTAGGCCCAGTAGGGATAGGTGTTTTGCATTGAGTCGGATTGATTGGATCCGTAGTGCTATTGTGAGGGGTGTCAGTTAGTGGTTATTGGGCTTATCTGTACTCTGGGATGATTTAGGAGTTACCCGCGGCGATTCGTTGGTTTAAGGCACGCATGGTGCGATTCTATTGTGGTCTTATAGCAGTATTTGAGTAAGGTAAGTAGTTGGGTATTGTAGGATTGAGACGTATTAGTTGTGTTCTTTCAGGTTCGTGTGGCATGGTAGCATCCGATTTCCCGTGGTTATGGTAATGCACTTTGAGTACTTGATATCGGGTTTCACGTGGTTTTTGCTTTTGAGCAAGACGAAACGAGGTATATACTATAGACCAGCATTCGGATGGGGTTCATGTATTGCAGCGGAGTATGTTAAATATGACCCCTGTGTGTTAGATTCATGTACTTTGGGTATGCGGTGTGTGGGGTTCCTGGCTTGCGTTGGGGGTGATCCCCGTTGATCTTGCGGGGCGATTTTTTTATTGATGTGATTTATCATGTTTGAGTCCATTTGAGATGTTTCCTGTTGGTGCATGGACTGCATGTATTATGGCTTTAAGCTGTATGGATACGTCATGTCGCTAGAGCGGTTGTGGCGGATGAGGTGAGGTCGTCGGACCTAGAATGGGTGCTATCAGATCTGGTTGCGGTATATTTGGAAGGGTGTTGATGCTAATCGAATTAGAAAATGTTGCTATATCTCCTGTCGAAGAGGGGGAGTTCTATAACTTGAGGATTCGACGAATGGTTGTTGAGTTCTGCGTGTTTCTTCTTCATTGGCAGTATTTGAAGGTGGTAGAGCATGTCTCTGTTTGATGACAGGTTTATTACTGGCATTTGGGTGGCTTGGGCATCTGCTGTGAGTTGGACTTATCATTATGAGTGTTCGAGATAGGTGGGATATCATGTGATTTCGTCTTGAGTTATGACTATGGTTGGATACAGTGTGTGGATGCATGATTCTGATCTTGTAGATAAGTTCGGATGAGGGAATTGGGATTCTAAGGCTTACGAGCTAGGTTGGATGAAGGGAAATTCGAATGTGTTGTGTTATCAGACCTATGCGGGGCAGGGTGACGTGGGGTCACCCCCCGAGTATGGCGTGATAAGATTGTTCGGCGATTCGATGGCTTTTGGAACAACTCTTGGTACATTCGAGGACGAACGTTTGTTTAAAAGGGGGAGAACGTAACGACCCGGACGGTCGTTCCGAAAGTTTAGCCCCGTTTCCCCTATTTTATGCTTTGTTATGTGTTGTTCAGCTCTTTTATATTGTATTGGGTCGGTTGGCTCGAGTTCGGAGTGATTGTTGGAAGAGGAATGAGACACTTAGTCTCCTAAGTGGGTAAATTAGTCGGAAAGTCAATCGGAAGTTGACTTATGGGTAAATGACCTCAGAATGTGGATTTTATGGTTGGGATAGCTTCGTTAGGTGATTTGGGGCTTAGGAGTGTGTTCGGAATTTTATTCGGAAGTCCGGAGTAGAATTAGGCTTGAATTGGCGAAATTGGATTTTTGGCGATTTCCGGTAAGCAGTGGAAAATTAGCTATCGGGGTCTCAATGGAATTATGGAAGTTGTAATAGGTCCGTAATGTCATTTTTGACGTGTGTGCAAAATTTTAGGTCATTCGGAGGTGATTTGGTAGGTTTCGACGTCATTTGTGGAATTTGGAAGTTTATAAGTTCTTAGGCTTGAATCTGAGGTTGATTTGGTGTTTTGGTGCTGTTTTGAGTGGTTCGAAGGTTCAACTAAGTTCGGGTTATGGTATATAACGTGTTGGTATATTTTGGTTGAGGCCCCGAGGGGCTCGCGAATGATTTCGGAAGGTTAACGGAGGTTAAGACTTGGAAAATGCAGCATATCTGCTATTGGTGCCAGTTTACTGGTTTGGTCGCACCTGCGGATGGGGAGCCGCAGGTGCGATGATCGCAGGTGCGGTGGGACATGCACATATGCAGAAAAAGGAAGGCTGGCCTGGGAGTGCAGATGCGGTATTTTGGTCGCACCTGCGACCCCGCAGGTGCGAGATGAGGGCCGTAGATGCGGAAGTCGGGATTTAAGTCATGGTCACAGGTGCGCACCTGGGACAGCAGGTGCAGGTCCGCAGGTGCGAGATATGTTCCGCAGGTGCGGTGATCGCTGGGTAGAAAGTTTAAAAGGGTGCTTTCGCGAATTTTCACTCATTCTTCACCATTTTTGGACGGCTTGGAGCTTTTGAGCAGTGATTTTAAGAGGAAATCGAAGGCTATCAATTGGTTAAGTTACTTGGGCTTCATTCTTGTGTTTGTGATGATTTTTCTACTGTTTAATCATGAAATTTTGGGATTTAATGGTATAATTTGAGGGGTTAGGGCTTGGAAATTTTAGACTTTGATTTAAGGATTTGAGGGGTCATTAATCGTCAGATTTTGATGTATTTGGTGTGTATGGACTCATGAGAGTGTAAGGATTCTAGTTTTGTGATTTTTATCGGATTCCGAGAAGTGGGCCCGGGGGTCGGGTTTGGCCGATTTCGGGATTTGTGATGTAATTTGATAATTTTGATGTGGGCTTTGCTCCTTTAGCATATATTAATGATATAATACTGGTTTTGGTTAGATTCGGGGCGATTTGCGGTCGAGTCGAGCGGCAAGGGCATTGGGGAGTAGAGTTTTGGCTTGATTAAGGTAAGTAACGCTTCCAAACTTGGTTTCGAGGGTTCGAAACCCCGAACTACGTGTTATGTGATTAGAATTGGGTGACGCACATGCCAAGTGACGGGCGTGCGAGCATGCACCGTGAGACTTGTGACCTGGTTCATTCCATGGCACCGTCTAGTGGTTCTTTCTTTTTGATATTTGTGCTTCTATCAATGTGATTAAAGTAAACATGTTGGAAATCATGCTAAGTATTATGTTAAGGCTTTACGACGACATTGTTGGGACCCGAGTGGTCATTTATTTCTGTCATCTCACGTGTTTCATTGATACTATATACTCAGTCCTATCATAGCATATCATATCATGTCTCAGTCTCGGTAATTGTTGATTTGCACGTTATATCATTGATTCAGGCTATTTCATGCATTGTGAGCCCCTGTGAGCGAGACTGGAGAGTGATGACTGAGTAAGGCCGAGAGCCTGTTATTGAGTGACAAATATGGGATCGGGCTGCGCGCCGCAACATGCTATATTGAATATGCCTGGATCTGGCTTATGATAGCGCTTGGGCTGTAGGAGCCCCTCCGGAGTCTGTAACACACCCCCAGTGAGCGCAGTGATATTTGAGGGATGGATCTTCCCTGGACATGGATCTTGTCCGAAGTGTTTATATTCGGAGATGGATTTTCTCCATGAGGCTGGATTGGCCTGTTTTTCCTCGGTACTGAGGGATTGATGTCATTGATGTGTATACGTATTCTGGGATGGATCTTCCCTGAGCCATCAAGCTATATACAGTACCTAGTGGTTGTGAGATGTATCATTTATCTGGAGATGGATCTTCTCCATAGCGCTGGATCGGCCTTCCTCAGTACTGAGTGACTTCTGTTTGATGTGTATATATATTATGGGATGGATCTTCCCTGGGTCATGCGATCCATATACAGTACTGAGTGGACGTTTATCCGAGAGAGGGAGCTTATTGTGCATTTTATACAGTTGACGCATTGGCATGTACTAGAATGTGTGTCATAAATATCCTGAACGGTCGGAGTTTCATTTATCATATTACTTGAACTGTTTTATTATACTGCAAGCATGTCTACATTGTTGCGTAAAAGGTTCTGTTATAAACACGGAGTTTTAGTCCGTCACTACCTCTCAACCCATAGTTTGGGCTTGTTACATACTGAGTTGGTGTACTCACCTTACTCCCTGCACCTTGTGTAACGACCCGACCGATCGTTTTGGGCTCTAGCGCATCGTTCAGTAGTTTGAGGCCATACGTAGCTTCACTTCAGGTATTATGACTTATACGCATAGCCGGAGTTTAATTCTAGGAGTTTGGAATTGATTTGTAAAGAGGATTCTCGTTTCAGAAGTTTTAAGTTGGAGGAATTGACTAAGATTGGGTTTTTTTGAGTAAACGACCCCTGAGTCGGTATTTGAAGGTTCCAGCAGGTTCATATGATGATTTCGGACTTGGGCATATGTTCGGATCGGGTTTGGATGACCTGGGAGCGTTTCGACGCATATTGTGGAAGTTAGCATTTTAGAAGAATTTCATAAATTTGGATTGAAGTGCATTTCAGTGTTATTGATGTCCATTTGGGATTCCGAGTTTGAGAATAGCTCCGTATGGTGATTCTGGTATTGGGAGCGTGATCGGAAGGGGATTCAGAGGTCCGTAGTTCATTTTGGAGTCATTTGGCTAAAGTTAGAAATTTGAAGGATTTTGAGAAGTTGACCGGAGGTGGACTTTTGGATATCCAGGTCGGATTCTGATTCCGGAAGTTTGAGTAGGTCCGCAATGTGAAATGTGACTTGTGTGCAAAATTTGAGGTCAATTGGACGTGATTTGATAGGTTTCGGCATCGAATGTTGAAGTTGGAAGTTCTAAAGTTCATTAATCTTGAATTTGAGTGCAATTCATGGTTTTGGCATTGTTTGATCTGATTTGAGGCCTTGAGCATGTCCGTATTATTTTTTGGAACTGGTTGGTGTGATTGGATGGGGTCTCGGGGGCCTCGGGTGGATTTCAGATGGTTAACAGATCAATTTTGGAATTTGAGGATGAATTAAGGCAGCTGATGTCTGGTGTAACCGCACCTGCGAGATTTTGGCCGCAGGTGCGGAGCCGCAAATGCGGCTTGGGCGAAGAAGGGCCGCGACCGCAGATGCGGAAATTTACCCACAGATGCGGGTGCGCATCTGCGCTAAGGAGACTGCAGAAGCGGATTGTTGGACCTGAGCCTGGGACCACAGAAGCGACACATGCGCCGCAGAAGCGGGGCCGCAGGAGCGGTCTATGCACCGCAGGTGTGAGGAGCAGGCTGGGCAGTGTGTTCTTTTAAAAGCGAGGGTTGGCTCATTTTCACCATTTTTTCCTCCATGGGAGCCGATTTGGAGAAACTTGGGAGTGCCATTTTCACCACCAAGGTTGAGGTAAGTGGTGCTAGTTTTGAGTTAATCACATGATTATTTATGGATTTGAACATGGAAAATTAGTGAAAACTTGGGGTTTTGGTAGAAAACCTAGGAATTTATATTTTTGGATTTTGGCCATGAATTTGGGCATGGAATTGGGAATAAATTATATATTTGAGTTCGTGAGGTTATGGTTAAAGTTATCTTCAAAAATTTTTGGAATCCGGGCACGTGGACCCGAGGGCGATTTTTATCAACTTTTCGATCGGGGTTAGAAATTGTTGTAAATTGGATTATAATGATTAATTGAGTATATATTAATGGGTTTGTATAATTATTGGCTGGTTTTGGAGCGTTGTGCACTGATTTGAGTCACCGGAAGGGCGTGGAATGCCGGTTATGGAACTTCGGACGAGGTAAGTCTCCTTTCTAACCTTGTAGGAGGGAATTTGTCCCCAGAGGTGAAATAATTAATTACGTGCTACTATTTGTGGGGGCTACGTATGCACGAGGTGATGAGTGTCCGTGCGTAGCTACTTTTGTACTTAGGTCTGGGTAGTCTAGGACCCGAAAACATGCTATACTTGAATTATTTGTAACCTTGTTGACAATTTAAATTACTTAAGACACATCAAAATAGTAATGAATTTTCTAAATAAGTTAAACTCTATTTTTCTGAATCGTGAAAAGAGAATTGACTTTCCTTTGGATAAGTGTTTCCTGACAAAATATGGATTGACTGTTTGAATGTGTGTATCTATGAGTACTTGCGTCGCATATATGATTCGCGAGTAGGGTAACTCTATTATTATAATTGACTGCATCGCACGTATGATTCACGAGCGGGGTAATAGATTCATCTATGGTTCGCACCGTCGACCCTCCGGCAGTGCACATTTTACATTTATGTTGGACCGGGTCTTACGACCTCGGCATTACTTGCGCATGATATTTGTTGGGTACTTTCTGTAAATTGAACCGTTTAATGACCTGGAAATATAAATTGTCAACTGAAATGACGGAGACTAAAATTTTTCTATATGAAAGAAGTTGTTCCTTCCTGTGGTTATTTGTTAATTAATTATGACATCCATGCTTAGTGTCACACTTGATTATGTTAATTTGACCTATAGTAAGTGTCAAAGTCGAACTCTCGTCACTACCTCTTCGAGGTTAGGCGGGATACTTACTGAGTACACGTTATTTTTCGTACTCATACTACACTTGCTTTGCATTTTTGTTGCACAGGCACATGCATATCTAGTGGCCTAGCTTGACGTAGTGGCATGGTTGATATGGGGACTTAGGTGGGATGCAGCCTCTCGAGATGACCCACAACCTGTAGAGTCTCCTTCAGAGTATTGTGTTGTATTTTATTTACTGTCCCATTTGTATTTCGGACGGTTATTGTATCTCGTTTGTCTCATAAAAAGTGCTCATGCACTTGTGACACCGGGTTCTGGGATGACTTTGGGATTTAATTATTATTTGAATTTGTTAAGACATCGGTATCTACTCAATAAAGTTCATTAATTGCTATTTGATGTACTGAAAGGAAATGATTTTTCAAACTATTAACATGAGAATTTGAGAAACTTCTTGGGGTTGGCTTGTCTGACAGTGGTGTCCGTCGCCATCATGACCGTTAATGTATTTTGGGTCATGACAACATGGTATCAGAGCACTAGGTTGACTTAGGTCTTAAGAGTCGTGAGCGAGTCTAGTAGAGTCTTGCGGATCGGTACATAGGCATCTGTACTTATCTTCGAGAGACTACAGGGATGTTAGGAGTACTTCCCTTCTTGATTCCTCATCGTGTGGTTTGATTTCCTTTGAGGCTTATGCCTTCATTTTCTTTCCATTCAATCTTATGCGACGCGAAGCGCTGGCTATAAATCGGGAGGTGAATAATTTTAATGGTACCACAGATGTGGTAGGGGATGTTTCTCCATGCTTACTCGTTTGGGATATTGTCTTCGCCTTGCGGAAGGTCGTTCTATTGTTTTATCTCGGTATCAGTATTACCTAAAGTTTTGAAGATTTGGCATTTGACTGTTATGAAGATTCGTGCGTTGCTATCACACCATGTGGGGTAATGGTAGGGTATTGTTGAAGCAGTGAATGACTTTGAAGGATGTTTTCTCAGTGCAAGATTTAGGGATTCAGTATTCTATTTCCGGCGGAGGAAAGGCAATAGGGCGATAAATGTTCATGTTTGGGTTGATAAAGTAACGAGACTTGGTGTTCTCAACTGTGGTGGAATTTTCATTCTGTGACGTGGTGTCGGCGTCCTCGATTTAATGTTTTTTTCGGTGTTATGATCTTCTTCAATTTGCCTTTAGGCGGGATATTGTGAAATGGTGTCGGGGAAGGGGCTGTCAGAGATCGCGATGTGCTGTGGTTTAGGATAGGATCGGTGTTTTCAATGTTAGCGGCTCGAGAAGGAGGATCTTCGGAAAGGGTGGAAGTTAGTAGCAATCTATCGGGTTCAAGTGCTACAGAGATAGATATTGATATAAGGCAACAGCTGAGCTGCAAAGGATGAGGAAGGACATACGGGAAGTGTCAGACGGTGGTTAACCTTCTAGAAGGCCAAGCGTGAGAAGCAGGAGTCGAATAGTTGCTTAAAGGAGTGAGTTTGACCTAAGTGTGAGAGTGCCAGAGTAGAATATAGGTTCAATGGTAGGGTAACTACGCACCTTGAGGAAAAGTTTAGAGTGATTTGGGAATTTTAGTGGACGGTGATTGGGTCTACGGGCTTAATTTGAAACATTGGCTATTATATGGCGTTAAATTGGATGTAACAGAAAGGGGTTGCTTGGTATGAAGAAGGATGCAATATAACCTTGAATTTGAAGATAGTGTCGCGCATTTAGTTGATGTCCATAAGGAGGGAACAAACTGGTTCAGCTGGTGAATGAGAAGGGGCTCAAGATGGGTTATTTATGTCGGCATGTAATTTCCACATGTGGGTTATCTCTAGTGAGAAGGTCAACGGTCGTGTGGTTGGCGAAGTTTCTGCGAACAATTCTACTGACTATCCAGCAAAGGGTCAAATATGTGAATGTTGATAGAGATGCAGATTGTTCATGAAATGCTAACGGAAGGATTTCGAGGGATTTGGCGAGTTGGTGGTGCAAGATCAGTCCATCGGCGAAGAAAGAATCTTGGTGGGTTCCCGAGTTGTGTAATTATAGCTTCAAACTAAGTGGGAGAGTCCTACCGCTTACATTTGGATTGCATGGTCGTCTATTTGTGAGATTTCTGGTTATTAGCATATTGATGGGTTATTACAGCTAAGGAAAAAGTACATAAGTGGTAATTTGAGCAAAGGAAATGATAAATGTGTGTTATAGTTGGCCTTATTGACTCATGTTCGAGCTTTGGGAAGATTCAGGATTTATGTTTCGTACAGAGCCTTGATTTACAAGGGAAGTGATTCAGTCGAGTGCTTTATTAAGATGGGTGTTCATGTGCCAGCGGAGTCTTGGAGTTGATTTTATTTGGGACCAAGCCGGAATGGGTGACTCTCAACAATGGTCCTAGAAAATTCAAAGGTTAAAATGCAGTGCCTAAGGACTTCAAGCCCGCGGTATGGTTAAGAATCGAGCTTTTGCAGCAAAATATGATAAGAGGCTCGGATTGTTAATATTTTCGGCTTGCAGTGCAACATTTTGGAAGAATGAGAGAAAATGACTTTGGATTCATAGAGGAATTTTTAGAATGGGCGTAGTAGTCGAGGATGCGAATATGCGCACCAGGAAGGTATGAGATGGTTCGTGGGTTCGAAGACAATGTGGTCTCGTGGAATGGGGTCACTCGGGATGAGTGCAGAGTTAGGTTCATGATGTAAGGAATGGAGGTATTATTATTCTCAGGCAAGTTAAGGATAAATTAGAAGAAGTTAGATTAGTTAGCCATGATTGAATCAGTATAATGATGGCAGTGATCAGTTCCTCCAGCGTGGTTAGATTATGCATATGAATGGTGATGGTACGTGCGAGGCTTGACTACCGCCGTAATTGGTTTTAATTGGGAGTAATCAAGTATTATGGCCTGTGATGTGTAGGAGGATCCCGGAAGGGTTATGGTGGTTTAGACTACTACTTGAGGATTTACATATTCTGCGGTTATGATAATTCACTCGTGTGTTGCTGTGGCTTAGGAGTTATGATGAAATTCTTGTGCTATCACGTATTGGCATGTTAGGTGCAGTGAGCGGTATGAAATTGAAAGTGAGGATTAAGGTTGCGGTTCGGTGTTGTCAAGGATGTCGCGAGCTCGGATGAGCAGGGAAGGGATTTGAGTGGTTAGAGTAAGCTGGTATTGTCTTCAGCATTACCTGAGATCGGTGTTTCTCGATTGGAGTTAAAATGTTAGGGTGGTCGGTGGTATGGAGGTGCAGACTCGTTACCAGGTACATGAGGTCGTGGAAGTTTATTCCACGGGAAGATTGTATAAGCGTGACAGGTAGTCACTTGATTGATTGAGGATTTAAACCAAGTATGAAGAATGTGGTAAGATTGCTTATTTGAGAATTTATTCCTGGAGGGCTCTCGATTCATTTGGTTGTAGATTGTGGAGGTTTGTCTCGGTTATGATGGTTGTTCTTATGTGTTATAGGGAAAAAGGGGTTGTTATAGACCCTTGAAAGGTTATTAGCCTAGTACGGTGCGATCAAAATCGGCTTGAGATCGAAGAATGGATTTAAATATGAATGTGGACTCTATATCAGGTCAGATATGTTCATTTCAGCATAGCGCTCTTCATGGAGGAGTATTCAGATGTTGGATGTTCTTTCGTCGTTGGCTATTTCATGTAATGTTATATTGTGCTGTTGAGTTGCAAAACGGCTTGATAAATTTCTTATGTGTTGAGGTTCCGCGTAGCGATGGGGTTATATGAGCAGGATGGATCTTGAGAGTCAGATCATATATCGCACCTCAGTTGTCCTTGAGTTTTGTAGCGTATGGCGCAATCGGTCTCCCTAGGGATGAGATTATGCATTTAGCGTGCTTGTGGCCGGTATTCATTATTCTGTTATAATGAGCAATTTAGCTCGGTGTGTGTCTCCTTATGTGGATTTTTGTGTGTGGATTGGGTGGCTTATTGCCACGGGTATGCTGTTTGGATCGTGTTGCACACCAAAATAGTGTGATGGTGAGTACGGTTTTATATCTTATTTTTGTGTGTTTTGTTTCCCCTTTTTTGAGGAAAATTCATATTAGTTACGTGGGTTGAGTAGTTCCTTCCAGAGTTCATTTTCCTTATGTATCACGTTCGAGTTGTGGCTTGTTGGCACATTGTGGCATTATGTGAGGCTGTTGGTCATGTCTGGGGTGGCTTATTGCCTGAGCAAATCGTACTGGGTGAGACGAGAATATTGGATCTAGGATCAGTGCAATCGGATTATATGAAGTATATTAAGGAGCAAAGATCACTATTTGGTTCAGAATGAGGTGATGATTCTTGTTAGGAGTATAGACTCAACGATTGTTGACTCGGCAGTTGGTTATGAATTTCTACACATCTCTTCCGTCGTGGCGGTATTTCAAAGAGTTAGAACATGATTTACATAGGTCGTGAGGTGCACTGGGAGCATCAGTCCTGTAGAATTTCGGCTATTGCCATAAGAGGATGTTATTATGGTCATGTGCGTTATGCAGTGCATAGGGCGAATTCAGCAAAGGCATGTAATCATGTATCAATGCATTGTGTAGTGATTGATACGGTGTTCGTATGTTGGGAGCAGGCCTGTTAGAGAATTCCAGATGTTGGAATTGGGCTCTAAGCTTATTTTCTTGAATAAAGGAGGATATCCTCAGATTTGCTCGAGTTAATGTGCTCAACTGAGTGGTGGTAGCACGAGTAGGTGCGTGAGGTGTTAACCAATGATTTCAAACAACTCCAACACAGTTCTCAGCACGTTCGAGGACGAACGTATGTTTAAGTGGGAGAGAATATAACGACCCGACCGATCGTTTTGGGCTCTAGCGCGTCGTTCAGTAGTTTGAGGCCATGAGTAGCTTCACTTCAGGTATTATGACTTATGCGCATAGCCGGAGTTTAATTCCAGGAGTTTGGAATTGATTTGTAAAGAGGATTCTCGTTTTGGAAGCTTTAAGTTGGAGGAATTGACTAAGATTGGATTTTTCTGAGTAAACGACCTCTGAGTCAGGACTTGAAGGTTCCAGCAGGTTCGTATGATGATTTCAGACTTGGGCATATGTTTGGATCGGGTTTGGATGACCCGGGAGCGTTTCGGTGCATATTGTGGATGTTAGCATTTTAGAAGAATTTCATAAATTTGGATTGAAGTGCATTTCAGTGTTATTGATGTCCGTTTGGGATTCCGAGTCTGAGAATAGCTCCATATGGTGATTCTGGTATTAGGAGCGCGATCGGAAGGGATTTCAGAGGTCCGTAGATCATTTTGGAGTCATTTGGCTAAAGTTAGAAATTTGAAGGATTTTGAGAAGTTGACCGGAGGTGTACTCTTGGATATCGGGATCAGATTCTGATTCCGGAAGTTTGAGTAGGTCAGTAATGTGAAATGTGACATGTGTGCAAAATTTGAGGTCAATTGGAAGGGATTTGATAGGTTTCGGCATCGAATGTTGAAGTTGGAAGTTCTAAAGTTCATTAATCTTGAATTTGAGTGCAATTCATGGTTTTGACATTGTTTGATGTGATTTGAAGCCTCGAGCAGGTCCGTACTATGTTTTGGAACTGGTTGGTGTGTATCACGACCCAAATTCCCAACCTCAGGGATCGTGATGGCGCCTAACACCACACTTGCTAGGCAAGCCAATGTTAGAGTTCGCTTAACTATTTCCTTTAATTAACCATCTAAGCAGGATAAAACAATTTTAAATTAAACTTGATCTAATGATTTTCAATAAATAAATCCAAATATAAAATAATAATCAGTCAGTTAAACTGAGCCACGAACTAATTGCATAAATAAACCTAGAACTACCCAGAGTCTGGTGTCACAATTCACGAACTACTAAAGAATACTACAAATACTGGGTTGAAAGAAATAGTAAAACTGTNCTAAGCAGGATAAAACAATTTTAAATTAAACTTGATCTAATGATTTTCAATAAATAAATCCAAATATAAAATAATAATCAGTCAGTTAAACTGAGCCACGAACTAATTGCATAAATAAACCTAGAACTACCCAGAGTCTGGTGTCACAATTCACGAACTACTAAAGAATACTACAAATACTGGGTTGAAAGAAATAGTACAACTGTCTTGAATATAATAAAACAATTTTATAAAACTAGGAGAAGACTCTCGGGATCTGCGAACGTCGGCAGATATACCTCGT
>ML329206.1:0-69529 GCA_005239505.1 Nicotiana paniculata
TACATTTTATGTGCGTTAATGATAAAAATACACCTCGTTTGAGCATAATGGAGTCTATTTCATATGTAGGTGAATTGGAGATGGAATCCGAGCTAAATCGATGCATAAACGTCAAAAATACTCTCAAGAGTCAAAAAGGAGTGAACCTGGCTATAGCCAGGTGTTTAAGGGGCGTTTGGGCTGTAAAGCTTGGCCTAGCCAGGCGTTTAAGGGGCGTTTGGGCTCTAATGCCAGGTGTGGCCAGGCGTTTGGCCTGTAACACCTGGTCCTCGATCCGGCCCAATTCGAGTTTTAAGGGCTTTAATTGTTTCTCGGTTTGACTAGAAGTATCCTACACGTTTAGGGTTTGTCCCAAAATATATAAATAGACCCAAAAACAAAACTTTGAAGGACTTTTGCAATTAGAGACAATAGAAGATTGTGGAACACTACTCAGAAGATCAAAACATTGATTTTTACATCCTTTATTCCTTACTTTGTAATTTAATTATGCAAGTTATTTTGAATTTGATTACTATGAGCATGAGTAGCTAATTTATTTAATCTAAGGTTTTGGTGGAACCCGTTGGGAGATGAACTTATTGTGATATTAATATAGTTTTGGTTGGTTGTTAATCTCTATTTGTTCAACTACGTTCTTGTTGTAGTTAATTGAAAGGATCCTCAATTAGTTGTGCCTATTTAGTATGTATCTACTTGAAAGAGAGTGCACATTGAGGTAGTTGTTTGAACAAAATCACTCTCGGAATATAGACGAAAGTCATAACCGAGGGTTTAGAGGTTGGATTAGAAATAACGATACCTCGGGTGCAATCTAAAGTGAANAGTTCACCGACGGGGGAAACCATAACCTTAGACCTTTATTCTAATTGTTTACACCACATTGTTAATTAATCTTTAGTTTATTAATTTTGCTCAGTAGAAGTAGTAAAACATTACCAATTGATATTCACAACTCTTGAGAAAGTTGATTAAGTAAAAGTTTAGTATTCTGACGGCTTGCTTGATACGTTAATTCCCTGTGGGATCGACTCTGGGCATAATACCCGGGATTATATTCGCAACGCCCGTTTAGTCTTTCTATAAGACATAGTTGAGCGTGATAGTTCCCCATAATGATCAAATCCTGGGTCCACCTCTGCCTAGGGCGTGAAATAGCTCCTAAGAAGAATTTCTCTCAGGATGTTCACTTCTACTAGTCTCGTCTACAATATATTCAATAGTAGTGGATCTTGTGTTGACTGCATCTTCCTTCAACAATGGGGATAAGAGAAGAGCTAATGTCAATTCCACCGAATGCTCTTATCTCTAGGCAAAGATCGTGTGAGTGTGCAATTATGCTTCAGATGTTTCACCATAGAATAGACCTATCTAATTCCCATTATTTTCCGGTAAGCCTAGGAGCTCAAAGAAAGATTGAGAAGAAATATTTTATTTTGAGGGCAAAGAGGAGTTTGGCGATCGTACAAGCAAGCAAAGTTGAATATATTAGGTAAGTTTGTTGCACTCTGTTGTTCAATAGGTTAAGCTCGTAGATAAAATGTCTAAATTTTGATTTTTTTTGATAAGTTTAAGATGTTGTTCGTGTATTCAATCTAAAAGAACCAAAGGAACGTGCAATTGGCAATCATTATTCAAGAGGGAAAAAATTGTACACAGAAAAACAAAAAAATAATGTTTTTGGGGAGAATGACTCGGTGCACGGACTCCCTTGTGAGGTCAGTTGATGGTTAATAACCCAACTAAGAAATGCTGAAAAGCCGCTAACGATGCACGAGCTCTTTCCCCTTATACGATATTCTATTTTTTTTGGCTCGATTCAGTCTTCTTTTCGTCTTGCACAATAATTACAGGGAAACTAATAGCGAATAAAATGAATAACTTCGGTTTGACTTGGATCTTACCCCTCCCTCTCCCCCTCTATGAAAGATCTTGATGCATTGGAATAGAGAAGCTGTTCTAGAAGGTCATAGGATGTGTTAGACACATGTTGCTTCAAGGGTGTATTTTCTCCATTTCTCTGCAAAAATAGTGCAAAATAAACATTATTATAGGATAAAATTTCGAAGCGGTAAAAAAATCCCACCACCTCAAATCAGAACTCATGTACTACCACTTTACTAGCATAGATGTGAAATAAGTCGAACATTAAATGCATTAAGTTCAGCTTAAACCACTAATCATAGAGCATATAATCCGGGCCAGAGCTAGTACGAACTCAGACGAATTAAATAGTTTTTGCTTAAATCCTCTATTTATATTAAAATTGATTTAATATATAAAGATTTAATTGCGAACCTAGTAATTAGATGAATTATGAGTTCGGTACAAATTGAAAGTACAGGGAGGGGGAGGGGAGGGGGGGGGGGTGAATTGCTTATTTTTTAAAATTAGTTATTAGTAGTTGATTAGTTTACCAATTGGATCGATTAGAAATAAGAGCGAGATAAAAATAAGTGTAGAGTTAAAGCGCAACACCAGAATTTTTATACTGGTTTGGATTTAATGTGAATCCTAGTCCAGTCCCCTTGGGTTTCAAGGTGTTCTCTTTCAGCGACCATAGTTTTTTGAGTACAGAGGAAGTGGTGTAGTTTTACACCAACTGCTTAGTTTATATGTCTCTCGTCTTTTCTTGATACAATGCCTCACCTGTGATTTTCTCTCTTTCTTCTCTCACTAGTTACACATCAGATCTAACAGAACTATAATGTTTGTTTGGAGAATAACAAAGAGAGGGTAGATGGTTTGATCAAAGTATATGTCTTCAAGTCTAGAGCGATCGTATATATACTTTTCAGGAGGCCTTAGAATCTAGAGAGATTGCAAACCCAAGAGATTTGATCCTTGAAAGTAATCACGAATTGATTCTTTCCAAGAATAATGTTAATTCTCGCTACTCTTCCTTGATGTGTGGACTTAGACAACTTTCTATCTCTAAGTCTTGATATCCGCCGGATTTGCTGACTCTTGGTGATTATGTTTCCCTTAAATTTGGGACCTTCCAGTAATAGCTTCTGACTGATTATCTTTGCCGGATCTTCAGTGCTTCTTCCCTTTTAACCGCCGATTCCTTCTCTTGATGGCTTCAATCAATCTCTGATTGATTTCTTCCTTCAACTTATCCCCGTTAATTTATGATCTTCCTTTTGCACCTTGATTCTGATTCATTTCCTTGAGCCCCTACGCCAAAAGCAATTATATTATTTTTCATCATTAAAACTAAAATCTAACACATATTTAGTATCCATTAACTTTAAATTTTGACTTCGCCTTTTTCCCGGACGCAACACTAACAGTGAGATTCTTGACATAGCTTGAGACACCCCTCTCGAACCTGGTTCCTCTGCTTTTATGCTGATAATGTTTAGTTATAAGAGCAATAGTTATACGTAGTTTCCACTTTCCTAGGCCCATCAATTTTCCCTATAGACGCATATATGTCTTTTCCTTAAAAGGAAAAAAAAAAGAGAAAGTCACGAATATCATCCCTTCACAGGCCACTAGCCAGAATCATGTTCTTAGTCTTGGATAACATACATATACTTTTCACATTTACAAGTAGTTTAACACTATAATTCTTCATGTTGTCCTTAATAACATAATTTTACTGATAAAAGCGGAACTAGAATTTGAAACTTACGAGTTATAAATTATAAGACAAGACCTCAAGTTATGATTTCGACCAAAGCTATAGGGTTCTGCCAGACCTGATTTGCTTGTGTTTACGAACATGTTATCGCATACTTGTGAGCACACACTTTCAAAGTCTTTCAGTCTTTTTTTTCTTCTTAAACCCCGTGCGTCAAAGACCTTCCCATATAATTAATGGAAAGGAGAGAGTAATTATATTTTAATGGCATATCCCATGAGGAATATCCAGAGACTAATCTTTTCACAAGAACATGAGTATCACATGATTAATTAATGTACAAGGAACTATAGTAATCTCCTCTTATTAATATGTTCTCTTCACAACAATCTCTCAACTCACAAATTACTCTCAACAAGCTAACTTGAAGACTCAAATGGCAAAGTATCAGTATAAGAAGATTTTCAAGGTGGAGAATGCAAATAAACAGAACTCAAACCCTGCTCCTACTAGTGCTGCTGAAATAAAAGGGAAATCAAATATGGTACTTATAGATTACAATCATACTCCAGGAAAAGCTCAGCAAAAACAGGAACCTAAAGGTATTTTTAGGAAGTTAAACTTTATTTGTTCATCTGATTATTATTTTGTTCATGTTAAAAGTGTCGTTTGATACATCAGATAAAGATAATAATTTCAGAATAGAATTTGAGATTAACTTTATTCCCGTAATAAGATACCTTAAACCTTGTTTAATAATTTTAGATATTTTTGTTTAAATGTTTATTCTATTTTGCTTTTTTGAGATTCAATTTAATCTTGATAATGTAACCAATCCATTTAATTTTTGTTGATTTTTTTCATATGACCGTTAACATAAATCACTATACATCATTGTCTCCCGAAATAACAATGATGTGGGAATTTGCATTTACAACGATGATAAACAAATTAACTATAGTTTTTTACGCTCAAATTAGCTTGAAACGTACCTACAAAGACCTTGAAAGAAAATATCTTACAAAATTAAAGTTGTAAATAAAATTTATTCAAGTTGGAGTGAAAAACTAGAAAAAATAAGTACAAATTTAATTGCTTTTCACTTTCACTAGAATTTTCTCAACCAACTACAAAATAAAAAATAACATAATAAATATAATAAATATTTAAATTACATACAAGAAGAATAACTTTTTGGGGCCTCTACCTGTGTGAGGCCTAAGGCTGGCCTGGGGTTAAGCCTCCTCTTAATTTGTAGCAAATGACAGCAGAGTGCTAGCTTAGGAGATGGTAAATGAACCGAAATTTTGGCGCAGAGGTAAGAGTTGTTGTCTTGTGACCAGGAAGTTACGAGTTCAAGTCGTGAAAACAATATTTTTGCAGAAAAGCGAGGTAAAACTACATATAATAGACCCAATGTGATCGAGCCCTTCTTCAAATCTTGCGCATAGCGAAAGCTTAATGCACTTCATTACCCAGATTTTTTCTTTCTTTTTTTTCTTTTTTTGGATCAGGAGATGCATGTAGTAATGTATGATTTTGTAACTTTGGTCAGATACATGGGATTAAAAAATTGTGTAAAATTATATAAAAATGCATGTACAGTAGGCTAAATATATGATGTAAATCACTGAAAAATACCATGAATTAGCCATTTTGTTCAAGTCAAGTTGTGAAAAAAATTCTCTTTTCCACCTACATTGCTTAAACTCTCTAAAAATACCGTTGCATGCGTATCGAATCCTAAAAAATGTACTACTTTAATTTCAGAGAATCAACATACACCTGACGACGTTTTTAAAAAGTTCGAGCAACATAGGTTTCTACCCCTTCTCTTCTAAAATAAGTTTATGTGCTGACTTGCTCTTCAAATTTTCAAACAGGTAACAAGTCTAATGATAGCAGGAATGACAAGTACTTTTCTGGTTATATTGATCGAGTGAAGAACAAGATGAGAACAACAACAACAAATGTTGGTGATGACAATACTGAAAGTAGAAGAGTTGCAACAAGAAGAGATAGTCTTAATGATAGGGTTTCTCATTATATAAATCGTGCCAAGATCAAGATTAGAACTACAACAATGGTTGGACGTGGTGACCAAGGCGTAGCAAACTAGCAAATTTAATAGTATTTCTATTTTATTAATATCCTATTGTAGTGCTGTAATCTGGCCTGGGCCTGGGCCTGGGCCACGGTTCCTACCCTTAGGCCTACCTTATATGGGTTCATAGGCCCGTCAAGACCGGACCCACCACAGGCCGGCCCGTCAAGACCGGATCTACCACGGGCCAGCCCGTTTAGCCCATATGAGCCCGGGGCTCGGTCTGTTCGGTCTCGGGTCAGGCCCAGTCCATCTGCCCGCCTTATCATATTGTACTGTTATGTTGGATATAATGTTTAGTATAATTTACTATTAATAAAGTAGAAATTAACTACGGACAAATGTAGCTAAACAGAAAAAGTTATCGCTAATCTTATTTAGCGACGGATTATCAAGAAATTCTATTAGCTACAAGCAATTTAGCGATAAAAATTCATAGCTACCTCCATTCTTTTTTACGGTGATCGTTACTTACAAATTTATTATATTATATTAATTGTTAAGTATTATATTATATTATTATGTAACAATGATTGCATAGCAACCGACTTTGATGTGACAGAAATCTTAGGATGCTTATTTCCCATTTTGCTATTATATTAATTATTTTTAAATCTCATTTTACCTTTTACGCTATTTCTCTTGTTAATTCACACTTTACTATATTAGTTATTTCTAATCTCATTATTATAGGTACTCGTTCTCGTCAATTGTCAGTAATCCTCTTTTTGTTTTGATTTTAAAATGTTAATTTATTCTATATCACATTTTAATAGTCATTCCTCATCACTACTACTCCTCGTCACCATATTTTGTATGTATTTATGGATTGGTGCTACATAAATCCAATAATTGACCATAATTAAGAATAATTTAGTAAATTTATCTCTTACTGTTAGTATAATTGTATTTATTATTAAAATAAAATTCTTATAACTCCCACTACTCTATGATGTAGAAAATGGCCATAACTCCTTTAACTCCCACTACTCCATGAAGTAGAAAATGGCCATAACTCTTTTGTAACTCTTATCCCATGTTCTACCACTAATTATCCCATGTTCTCTATGATTTCATAACTTATTACCCCACTTTCTTCCAATTTAATTCAAGGAAGAATTCCTACACCTATAAATATGAGTCTTTCTTTGATATTGTGGAGAAATAATTGTACAGTGTTTCAATAAAGTAAGGTTAAAGTTGTGAAAAAAGAAGATAGTTTTTATTTTTGTTGAAAGAAGGTGTTCGGTGGAGTTTTGGACTCAACAACTTGTTCAGAGTTTGTTCGAGTCATACGACGTGATCGGGCTGTTGTATCCTGGGGGAGACAAGTCAAGAGGATTACTGCTGGACCAGTAAAAACTTTGCTGCAGTGGGCTTGAATCTTCTTAAAGAGAGCGGGATATTCACGCCTTAGCGTGAAGATAATTTATTTTATTTTATTTTTCAACTGTAATTGTATTTTCACGGACAATTTTAAGGAGAATCAAATGGCTATAATTGAAAAATACGTGGATATCAAGGTGGAAGATCTCAACAAGCCATTCCGTTTCAACGGTACTCATTTTAAGATATGGAAGGGTAACGTACTTTTTTATTTGAGTCTTCTCAATGTTTCTTACGTTTTAACTGAAAAGAATCCTAGCAAAGTATACAACTCCTCTATGAATGATGATGAGATAATTGTCCTTCAAGAAAAAATTTAAAAATACAACAGTGATTCATACAAGTGTGAGTATTATCTTCTTAATTGTCTATCTGATAATTTTTATGATGATTATGATAGAACTTACTCTACTGTAAAGAAAATTTGAAAAGCATTGTAGAGTAAGTATGATACCGAGGAGGCAGGTGCAAAAAAATATGCTGCTAGCAGATTTTTTCGTTTTCAAATAGTGGACAACAAATCTGTAATAGACCAAGCTCAAGACTCCATAATGATCGATGGAGAGCTCAGGTTCGAAGATATTAAAATTGGAGACAACCTTATTATTTGTGGCATAATAGATAAACTACCACCTTCATGGAGAGGATTTCAAAAAAATATGCGACCAAACAAAAAGAAACTTCACTTGAGACGTTGATAATGCGGATTCGCATGGAATAAAAGGCAAGAGGCCAAGATACACTTATGCAATCGGAAGAGAGCACTCTACAACCCGTCACTACAAAGGTAAATTAAATTACTTCAAATAATATTACTTCTGAAACTCACAAAAATACTTCTTTGAAGCCGAAGAAAACTTTTAAGAAAAATTATGGTAGACCTCCCAAGAAAAATAATGGTGCAAACAACTAAGCAATCAACAAGTTCAAATTGCGAAACCATGCTTTGTCTATCACAAGAGTGGGCATATTGCTCGATTTTGCAAATTTCAGAAATGTGGTCCTACACCATAGGCAAAACGTTACCAAAGAGCCACTTGTGGCGGTGATAACAGACTTTAACATGGTAGAAAATGTTGATGGATGGTGGGCTGATTCTGGAGCAAACTGTCATGTTTGCTATGATAGAGATTGGTTTAAAGTGTACACTCCATTTGAGGAGTCCAAAACCATCATGCTTGGTGATTCTCACACAACCCAGGTGCTTGAAAATGGAGAGGCCGAGTTGAAGTTTACTTTAGGAAGAGTATTAACGTTGAAAGACGTACTTTATACTCCTTCAATTAGAAAAAAATTGATGTCTAATTTTCTTCTTAACAAAGCAGGCTTCAAACAAATTATTGAGAGTGATCGATATGTAATAGTGAAAAAGGATAGTTTTGTAAGGGGTATGCATGTGATGGATGTTCAAGTTGAATGTTGAGATGAATAAAACTTCTTCTAGTTCTGTTTATATATTTCTTCTACTAATTTTTGGCATGCTCGTTTGTGTCATATTAATAATCGTTATGTGGGAATCATGAGTAGTTTAGGGTTAATCTCAATGATTAAAAAGGATTTTGAAAAATGTGAGGCTTGTAGTAAAGCCAAAATAACTAAATAGCCTCATTTTCAAGTTGAAAGAAAATCTGAATTGTTAGAATTAGTTCACACTGATATTTGTGAACTTGAAGGAATTTTAACCCGTGGAGAAAATAGATATTTTATCACTTTTATTGATGATTTCTCTAAATACACATATGTTTACTTGATGAAAAATAAAAGTGATGCGTTTGAAAATTTTAAAAATTATCTCCATGAAGTTGAAAATCAATTTGGTAGAAAAATAAAAAGAATTATAAGTGATAGAGGCCATGAATATAAGTCTAATGAATTTAATTCTTTTGTGAGATCAACGGGAATAATTCATGAAACTACTCCACCTTATTCTCCCGCATCAAATGGTGTGGTTGAAAGAAAAAATAGAACTTTGGTAGAATTAACTAATGTCATGCTTATTGAGTCAAATGCACATTTAAATTTGTGGGGTGAAGCTATTTTGACGGCATATTATGTGTTGAATATGGTGCCTCATAAGAAAACAAAATTGACACCATTTGAGTTGTGTAAAAATCACAAGCCAAATTTGGGTTATCTGAAAGTTGGGGATTGTTTAGCCTATGTTAGGCTAACAGATCCTAAAATTATAAAATTGGGTAAAAAAGTTGCCACTTGTGTTTTTCTTGGTTATGCTTCTAATAGTACATCCTATAGATTTTTAAATCTTGAAGAGAATATAATTATAGAATCAGGTGATGCTATTTTTCATGAAAATAAATTTCCATTTGAGAAAAAGAAATAGTGGGGGTCAAAGAGATAAAGATAATTTTTTGTCTATGCCTAGTTCTTCTACTTCTATTTTGCAAAATGAAGAAAATGATGCTTTTGAGTTAAGAAGAAGTAAAAGAGCTAGAATAGAAAAAGATTTTGGTCCTGATTTTTATGTTTTTAATATTGAAAATGACCCTCTTACTTTAAAAGAAGTTTTATTGTCACCTGATGCTATTTTTTGGAAAGAGGTTGTAAATGATGAAATGGAGTCACTAGTTTCTAATAAAACTTGAAAGTTGGTTGATTTACCACCAAGTTGTAAAATAACTGGGTGCAAATGGGTCCTAAGAAAAAAGTTAAAACCGGATGGATCTGTTGATAAGTATAAAGCTAGGTTAGTTGCTAAAGGCTTTAATCAACTAGAAGGCCTAGAATTTTTTGATACTTTTTCTCCGGTAACTAGAATTACATCCATCAGACTTTTAATTGCTATTGCTGCAATTTTTGATTTGCGTATTCATCAAATGTATGTAAAAATTACTTTTTAAATGGGGACTTAAATGAAGAAATTTATATGGATCAACCTGAGGGTTTTATAGAAGCTGGCCAAAAAAGTAAAGTGTGTAAACTTACTAAATCCCTATATGGCTTGAAACAGGAACCTAAGCAATAACATGAAAAGTTTGATCCCTGCATGATAGAAAATGATTTTAAATTGAATGAGTGTGATAAGTGCATCTATCATAAGTCTTGAAATAATTCACACATAGTTGTTTGCCTCTTTGTTGATGATTTGTTAATATTTGGATCTAGCATGAATGTTATTAGAGAAACTAAAATCATGCTTAGTAGCCATTTTGACATGAAAGATTTGGGTGAGAAAAATTTCATTATTGGAATGAAGATTACTAGAACATGTGATGGAATTTTCCTTGGCCAGTCACATTATGTTGAGAAAATTTTGAAAAAATATAATTTTATTGATTGCAAGCATATTTTAACCCCTTTTGATTCAAGTGTTTACTTATTTACTGTACAAAGTGACAATGATGTGATAACTCAAAAGAAATATGCTAGCTTAATTGGAAGCTTGAGATATGTGACTGATTTTACTCGGCCTGATATTGCATACGCAGTAGGAGTACTTAGCAGGTTTACAAGCAAGCCAGGTGTCACGACCCGAAATCCCACCTTCAGGACGTGATGGCGTCTAACGTTGAACCCGCTAGACAAGCCAACATTTTGGTTAAGTTTACCTGTTTACAATTGAAATAGCAATAATAACTAGAACAAGTGTGATTAAAGAATGCGGAAGACTACTAAATTCAAGAACTTTAACGATGAATCTCATAAAAACTTTCTCAATTACACCCCAGAAACCGGTATCACAATCTCACGAACAGTCTAAAATTTTTCTAAATACAATGGTCTGAGATAAGTGAATACAATTGTCTTGAAATTTCAGGATAAGACAGAAAATGAGGAAAAAGATAAGAGGTGACGCCATGGCCTGCGGACGCCAGGAGGACTACCTCAGTGTCGTCGTGGACTGAAGGATACTCCCTCGATCACTGTCCACCGGGTCCGGTACCGTAATCTGCATAACATAAAAAAGTGCAGGTGTAGCATCAGTACAACCGACCCCATGTACTGAGTAAGTTTCGAGCCTAACCTCGACGAAGTAGTGACGAAGCTAGGACACGACAAATAATAAACATCTGTGCAATTCAATTATTTATAATAGAAATAACGGCAGGAAGTAAGCAATTAAGTACAAATACGAGGAGAACATGCTAGGGTACAAAAGGGGAGAGCACTTATTGAGTAACCGAACATGACAACCGTCTAGTATCAAAATAACAACAGGGAACAAACAAGTGCACGACATCACCCTTCGTGCTTTACTCTCGTTCTTACCAAAACAAGTGCACGACATCACCCTTCGTGCTTTTACCTCACAATATTATGGCACGGTATTATCCTTCGGGCATTATCTCTCATATCATGGCACGACATCACCCTTCGTGCTTTTAAGATCAAAATATCGACACGACATTAACCTTCGTGCTTTTAAATATAAATCATGGCACGGCATCACCCTTCATGCTTTACACTCTTCCTCACCCAAACAATAACCAGAACAATAATTTGGCAAAGAAGAACCATAATACAAACCATAATTTACAACATCCCGGAAAGGGAACAATAACCGAAATATCACCGTCCCGGCAAGGGACACAGCTATAACCAATCTCACTGAATGTAAAACATAACCAAATAATCCCCAACCTAACAACTAATCAACAATGTTCACAATCACGTATTTCCAACAATTGAATAGTCTCCAAAATGAAATCTACTTCATAATAGTGGATATCGAAGAGAAACACATATACCATAAGATATGACTCACGGGCATGCTTAAAAACAAGGTATAGGTACTCGTCGCCTCACCTATACATTGAACATGATAATAACACGTAGCACATATGAATCAACACCTATTCCCTCAAGCTAAGATTAGGCCAAACACTAACCTCGGCTCCAAGAACGCAACTCAAGCCTCTACCACCATTTTTCCTTTTGAACCCAACTCCAAAACACTCGTATCTATAAATAATTGACTTAATAATATCAATAAATGCTAAACAATTCAATTCCAATGCTTAAATATAGATTTCCCAACATTCTTCCAAAAATTCCAAAATTCGACCCCAGACCCGCTTGGTCGAAACACGAGGTTCGGACCAAAATCCGATCATCCATTCCCCCACGAGCCCGAATATACAATTTGTTTTGAAATCCGACTCCAAAACGAGGTCAAATTCCCAAAAGTTCGAAAAGCCCTAACTCTACCCAAAAACCCAATTTTCTACCTTTAATTCCATGATTTTAGTCCTAGAATCAATTAAATGTTGATGAAAATGGAAGAAAATAAAGTTAAGATCACTTACCTATAAAGTTATGGTGAAATTTCTCTTCAAAGATCGCCCAAGGAGGTGTGGAGAAGAAGATGTTGTGAAAAAAATGGGTTTATCCCGTAATGTATTATGTTTTTGAACTTAAGAAATGACTGGGCATTTTTGACCTATGCGATCGCGGAGAAAGGGCTGTGATCGCATTGTGGACTGGTTCTAAAGTTACGCGATCGCGAGGAAGCCTATACGATTGCAGAGCTCTATAGACCCCACCCTACGCGATCACAGTCAAAGAGATGCGGTCGCACTGAGTAACTACCCAGCCCCCCTCCAGCTCACCTGCACCCCTATGCGATCGCGGACAGGACTATGCGATCGAATAGAGTACTAGAATTCCACCTCTCATACTACACTATGCGATCGCGGGAGGACCTATGAGATCGCATAGTGTTAGACACCAAACACCAGCAGAGTATTTTTACACCAGATTTTTCAACACTATAGCATTCCGACCCCTACCCGAAACTCACCCGAGCCCTCGGGGCTCAAAACCAAATACACACACGACCTCATAAACATCCTACGAACTTATTCAAGTAATCAAAACACCAAAATAACATCATAAACATCGAATTAAGCCTCAAAATCAATGAAATTCCTTTAAACTTCAAAAACTTCTAATTTTTCCATTTTTAGTTCGAATCACCTCAAACTGAGTCTGTTTCTTACCAAATTTCACAGGTAGCACAAAATAAACATATTGAACCTGTTCCGGGCTCTGGAACCATAATACGGGCCCGATAACACATATTTCACATCAATTCTCATTTTCAAAAACCTTTATATTTTTCAGAAAATAATTTTTTTTAAAAATTCATTTCTCGGACTTGGGACCTCGGACTTCGATTCCAGGCATACGCCCAAGTCCCATATTTTTCTACGGACCCTACGGGACCGTCAACTCATGGGACCGGGTCCGTTTACCAAAAATGTTTACTAAAGTCAACTTTATTCAAATTTCAACACATAATATAATTTTTATCAATTTTTCACATAATGGCTTCCCGGCTACACGCCTGGGTTGTGCACGCAATATGAGGTGAGATATAAGGAGGTTTTCACGACCTCAAAATAAAAATTTAGCTAAAATTATACGGGATGACCTTTTGGGTCATCACACCAGGTAATGAACATTGGCATGCCATAACAAGAGTTATGAGGTATTTACTTGGTACAAAAACCTATGGCTTATTTTATAAAAAATATCCTTCTGCACTCGAAGGCTTTTCTGATGTAGATTGGAATACTTTATCTGGTGATTCCTGTTCTACTACATGTTATATTTTTACTTTGGGAGGTGGTGCTATTTGTTGGAAATCAAAAAAGCAAACTAATTGCTAACTCTACCATTGAGGCTGAGCTAATTGTTTTAGCTTCAGCTAGCGAGGAAGCGAACTGGTTGAGAGATTTATTATTTCAAATTACTTATTTTGAAAAACCAATTCCTCATATTTTAATTCATTGTGATACCACCGCTGCAATTGGTTGAGTGCAAAACAGTTATTACAACGGTAAATCCAGACCTATAAGTAGAAAATACGGTACTATGAGATCATATTTGAAAATGGTACCATTAATGCTGACTATGTTAAATCTTATGATAATCTTGCAGATCCACTGACTAAGGACTTATCAAGAGAAAGGGTCTGGAGCACATCGAGGGGGATGGGATTGAAGCCCATAAGCTCATAAGTCATAAATGAGGAAACCCAACCTAGGGATTAGAGATCCTATAACCAGGTTCAATGGGAAGAACGAGTCATATGATGGCTTGGTTTGAAATGCACTATTTTTATTATTGTTCCATCCCTATGGTGTGAGTGCACTTATCCTGTAATGATTTGCGACGTGAGTTTTATTAACTCGTAATGAAAATCTGTAGCTCATATGAATGGGGTGTTAGAGTTACAGGATCACCCTTGACAGATTTCGCGTATGTGAGTGTGGAAGTAGGGCGCTTCCTATGAGAATTGGGCTTGTTCTAAAAAACACTCATGAAAATCGGGATAGCACAAGGACGTAATGTGCTGGCTAATAAAGCTCATGTCAACACCTTGATTATTATGTGTAAGCAGTGATATTTTATTTCTTTAAAGCAGTCATAGTTCAAGTCTGAGACCACTACTGACTCTGGAGTAAAGATCTCTGTTTTGCTAAGAGGAGGTTCAATGCAGAGCACACCTTCATTATGCATGATAGTCTCCCTTCAACTGGTAAACTCTCTTATATATGTTAATATTAAAATGAGTGAGAGAATGTTAGTATAATTTCATTTGTTATTAAAATAAAATTCTCATAATTCCCACTACTCCGTGATGTTCTCCATGAATTCATAACTTATTACCCCACTTTCTTCCAATTTAATTCAAGGAATAATTTTTACACCTATAAATATGAGCATTTATTATTCCGTTATATAACTTATTCTGTTATATAATATCTTTTCTAATATTTTTTTTTTGCGGAATTTTAATTTAAAATTTGTTGTTCCCAACGGTCGTTTTGAGTTTAAAATTCGCGACAAGACTTATGCCGAAATAGTACCTCATATGAACATATACCTTCACACCTATCCAATAGTCAGAGGATTAAATTCCTTAAGGAAACATAGTTTTCTGTTGGGTTAGGAACTTGTTATTTGTTCTGTTTCTGTTTCTGCTTCTGTTTATTTTATTTTTTGCAATTTTTTTTACGAACATAGGTTTATAACAAGCTTAAGGAATTTATTATTTATATTCTGTGTTCATCTTACTTTCTGGTTTGGGAAACTAAAATCCCAGTGAATTTCTATTCCCATTTTGGAGATTAAAATCTACAGATTTTCTACTCCAGTTTGAGATTAAAGTCTTTCTGACTTTCTACTCAATCTGAGCTTAAATCCTTGTGATTTTCTACTCGGCTGTTTATATTCAGTTTGAAGATATAAAAACTTCACGGACTTACTAATTCTGGTTATGTCAATTTCTTTTACAGAAAAAAGACAACAAGTACAGAACAACAGAGTGGTTCCATTGGGACTACTACTGCTGTAATGGATACTGCTTCTTCAAGCCGCACAACTTCTACACCAGCGATGTCACCAACAGAAAAGCCCGAAAAATTTTCCGGCGTGGACTTTAAGCTTTTGGTTTACAATGCTTTATCAGCGAGGACGTTCCAGTTATGGGAGAAGAAACTCCTGAAAATGAGCGATTTGTTGTCATGAAGGCATGGAAGCATTCTGACTTCTTATGCAAAAATTATATTTTAAGTTGCTTGGAAGACAACTTGTACAATGTTTATATTGTCATGAAAATATCACGAGATTTTTGGAATGCTCTTTGAAAAAAAGTACAAGATTGAAGATGGTGGACTTAAGAAGCTTGTGGCCGCCAAATTTCTAGATTTCAAAATGGTTGATGACAAATCTGTCATAACGAAAGTCCATGAACTGCAAGTGATTGTTCATAACCTCCTTGCTGAAGGTTAAATCGAATCAATATTTTTATTCAATATATTAATCATTTTTCTAATTATAAATTTATCATTGAAGGTATGGTCATAAATGAACGTTTGAAGTTGCGACTTTTATTGAAAAGTTTCATATGCAGTGGAAGGACTTTAAGAATTACTTGAAACATAAGCGCAAGGAGATGATGCTTGAAGACCTTATTGTTCGTATGTGGAAAGAAGAGGACAACAAGGTTGTTGAGAAGAAATCCCGTGGTAACTCAACAATAATGGGAGCAAATATTGTTGAGGAAGCATCTACAAGCAACATAAAGAGAATGAAGCCGTCTGGTCTTAAGAATTACCCGAGCAAGAAGAAGTTCAAATGTAATTGCCACAACTGTGGAAAGGTTGGACATAAGGTTGTGAACTTCCATGCACCGAAGAAGGACAAGAAGAAGAGTCAAGATAACATGGTTGAAAAGAATGCTGAAATGGAGGACTTATGTGCCATACTATCTGAATGCAGCTTGATGGGAAATCCCAAGGAGGGGTGGATTGATTCTGGAGCCACTCGCCATTTTTGTGCTAACAAAGAGTTATTTGCCTCTTATTTTCTCGTAGGGCCCGGCGAGACTTTCTTTATGGAAAACTCCACAACAACAAAAATTGAAGGAGTTGGAAAGTGTGATGACCCGATAGGTCATCTAGAGTTTTAGAACTTAAGTCTATGTTTTGAAGCATCTAATAACTTTTCTAAGCCTTCCTCGATTGCGCGCACAGTCCGGATATTTTTCAAGAAGGCTTTTCATGTCAAAAACTGAGAAAATACGAAATTTTTACCTTAAAATTTATTTGAGTTGACTTTAGTCAACGTTACAATCGAACGAACCCGAATTCATGTTTTGACGGTCCCGGTGTGTCTGTATCGTGATTTGATACCTGGGCGTATGCCCAAAATCAAATTCGGAGGTCCCTAGCTCGAGCTATTAATTTTTGTCGAAAATTGAAAGTTCAAAGGTTTAATGATTTTAAAGAATTGAACGATATATGAAGTTGTGGATATCGGTTACATATTTTAGTTTCGAAACCCGATATTGGTTCATTACTATATTTATGACCTGCTTGTGTGCATAGTTGGTCTAGTGCCTCGAGGGCTCGGGCGAGTTTCGGATAGCCTACGGAAGGTTCTAGACTTAGAAAATCTGGTGTTTTCCCAGTTCACCTGTCGTCTGGTTTCCTTCTTCGCGATCTCGAAGTGTGAACTGGGCTGGGCTGGGTTTTCTTCTACACGAACGCGAGGCAACAGTCGCGAACGCGAAGCATTGGGGGGTGAGGGTGGCTCTACGTGAACACGGCCAGTCACACGCGAACGCGTAATATATTGATGTGGGGGAGAGGAAAGCAGGGGTTTGTTCTACGCTAATACGAGTCCAGGCTCGCGAACACGATGGTCAGGGGGGACAGACCATCACGAACGCGTGCATCCCCTCGTGAACGCGTAAGCCATGGAGGCTTTGCTCTTCGTGAACGCCAGGTTTCACGCGAACACGATGAACACCTGACGCCTAGTGTTAAAACAGAACCAACTCGAGATTTTTGCCATTCTTTCAAAATTTCAAAACTAGAAACCCCTAGAGGCGATTTTCCTAAGAGTTTTTCTTCCCCAATCTGTTGGTAAGTGATCCTAACCTACTTTCTTTCTACCCATTACATTTCATAAGTTTTCAACCTGAAATCTAGTGTTTTCATGGTAGAAACTGGGGGGTTTGGGTAGAATTAGGGATTTTTGTAAAATTGAATCTAGACCCCAAATTGAGATCAGATTTTGAAACAATGTAACCGATCTCGGGGGTGAATGGATAAATGGATTTTGGTCCGAACCTCGGGTTTCGACCAAGCGAGCCCGATGTCAATTTTTGACTTTTTGGGGGAAAGTTTGGAAATTCTAAATTTTTTGCATTGTAATTGATTCCTTTAGCAATATTTAATATTATTGAGTTAATTGTGATTAGATACGAGTGGTTGAGAGGCGGATTCTAGAGGAAAAGCCCTGATAGAGGTTTGAATAGGTTCTTGGAGCAAGGTAATTGTCGTGGTTAACCTTGACTTGATGGATTGGGACATATTTTCCTATTGCTTCATGTTTAGATGTTTGGCACAACGTATATGTGAGGTGACGAGTACTTATGGTTGTTGGGTCAAACCATGCGGTAGAACTGGTTTTCTTGCAATTTATTTCCTTCTTTGATCATGATATCCCTGCTTATTCTAGTTAATTATTAAATTGTTCGTTTTTCACTCATTTGCTAGCTATTTGAGATATTTGAGTATTGTTTTCCCAAAGTTTAGGATGGTATTGTGGAAACATTGTTGATATGAGGCATGTTCTTGTTTATTTCGTCTCCCTTTTATTTATGTTCACTGTTATATGGTAAGGCAGAGTGTTAATGTACGAAGGGTGATGCCGTGACATATGTGAGTGTTAATGCACGAAGGGTGATGTCGTGCCATATTGTGAGTGTTAATGCACGAAGGGTGATTCCGTTCCATGTTATGAGAGTTAATGCACGAAGGGTGATGACGTGCCATATCTATTGATTTACATTGAGAGTGAGAGTAAAAGCACGAAGGGTGATGCCGTGCAGTATCATTGTTTCATTGTGAGGTTGAGAGTAAAAGTATGAAGGGTATTGCCATAAAATTTTCTTCATTGTGCTTAATTTTTCTTACTGGTTAAAGGCATATTGACTGTTCTGTTTACCATTTCCGCTGTATCTCTCGTATATTGGATCCCCTTTAGCATATCCCCCCTCCCAATAGTACATCATTAGCTTTTATCTGTTGTTATCTTGCACATATACTGTTATCTTCACATGTTTATTATGTGGGTATCTTGTCATAGCCTCGTCACTACTTCGTGGAGGTTAGGCTCGACATTTACGAGTACATGGGGTCGGTTGTACTCATACTACACTGACTTCTTGTCTGTGAGGCACAACAACTTGGACTTGTTTATTGGAGACTCGAGGTAGATCTGCTAGCGTCCGCAAACCTTGGAGTCCCCTTCTATTTTCCCTATTTTACTGTTTCTTTTCATTCAGAACAATTGTATTTCTTTGAGACTTTGGTTTTAGAAAATTCTAGAAGCTCGTGAGTTATGACTCCAGATCCGAATTGCAGTATATATTATGGGCATTTATGTTATTCCGCATTTCATTTTTAGCTTTTGTTTGACTTAATTGATTCTGTTATTGAAATTGACTAAAATTGTCTTAACGATTCTCTAACATTGAATTGCATAGCAAGTGAAATGTTAGGTGCCATCATGGTTCACAGGTGAGAATTTTGGGCTGTGACAAGTTGGTATCAAAGCACTAGGTTTCCTAGGTCTCACAAGTCACGAGCAGACTTAATAGAGTCTGGAGGGTCGGTACGACGACGTCTGTACTTATCTTCCAGAGGCTATGAAGTTTAGGAACAATTTCACTTCTATTCTTCTCTGTCGTGCGATTTTATTCTATCATTGCTGATTGAACTCTTCTATTCTTATCCTTCTGCAAATGGCGAGAATACGTGCTACGTCTTCAGCTGGGACAACAGCCAAAGCCCCAGTGGCAACTCCTACAAATGGCAGAGGTCGAGGCCTAGGTCACGCCAGAAGCCGAGGCAAGGGCAGAGCTCAGCCCAGAGCTCGAGAAGCAACACCAACAGTGGAGCCCTAGGTGGAGTTTGATGAGGAGGTTCCAGCCCAGACTGTGCCTATTGGACGGGCTCAGGTCCCAGAGGGGTTCATCGCCACCCCAGTGCTTTAGGATGCTTTGGTCCGTTTGGTGGGCCTTATGGAGAGTATGGCCCAGGACGGTACATTTGCTATGGCACCAGCCATCTCCCAGGCTGGGGCAGGAGCACAGACTCCTGCTACCACACTTCAGAGCAGATGGCTCCCCAGTACCAGACTCCAGTAGCCCCGTCCAACCAGTTGTTGTGGCACAAGTCGGTGATGGACCCGCTATGTGTTCTGAGGCTTTATGGAGATGGGACAGGTTTACTAAGCTCTTTCCAGTTCACATCAGTGGTACAACTTTAGAGAACCATGATTATCTTGAAAACTATTATGAGGTGTTGCTTAACATAGGTATAGTGGAGACCAACGAGGTCGATTTTGCTGTATTTTAGATGACGGGTTCCGCTAAGAAATGATGGAGGGATTATGTGTTGACCAGACCAGCTGGGTCGCCTTCTCTTACTTGAGACCAGTTCTCTCAGATCTTCCTAGAGAAGTTCCTCCCTATCACATTAAGAGATGAGTATCATCGGCAGTTCGAGCGTCTCTATCAGGGCAGTATGACTGTTACTCAGTACGAGACCCATTTTGTGGATCTGGTTCGTCATGCTATTCTTCTGATTCCTACCGAGAGAGAGAGAGAGAGAGAGAGAGAGAGAGAGAGAGAGAGAGAGAGAGAGAGAGGAGGTTTATTTAGGGACTTGCTCAGCCTATCAAGTTGCAGATGGATAAGAAGACCAGGAGTGAGATTTATTTTTAGACGGCTGCCAATGTCGCCAGGCGAGTTGAGATGGTTTCTGCACAGGGGGAGGTCAGGGGTCTGACAAGAGGAATCGTCATTCCGATGGGTTTAGTGGTGCCTCTTATAGAGGCAGGGGTACTTTGGGTAGAGGCCATCCTCCCGGTCCGTTACATTCAGCACTCCAGGCATCCCATGATGCTTTAGTTGGTAGTCTACAGTGCACCACCATCTCCTATTAGTGCCTTATTTCGATCAGCTAGCCTACAGTGCACCACCATCTTCTATTAGTGCACCTCCGCTCCAGAGTTTTCAGGGTGGTTACTGCGGTCGACATGGCTAATTTCAGGGATAGTCATCACAACAGCCGAGGTCCTGTTATACTTGTGGTAACCCAAGGTCCTGTTATACTTGTGGTGACTCGGGGCACATTGCTAGGTTTTGACGTCGGGAACAGGGTATCTCACAGCATCAGGGTTCTCATGCCATGATCCTAGCACCAGTTGCTACACCTCCTGTTCAGCCAGCCAGAGGCAGAGGTCAGACAACCAGAGGTAGAGGTCAGACTGTTAGAGGTGGAGGTTAGGCCGGTAGAGGTGGAGGCTAGCCAGTTAGAGGCCGTCCTAGAGATGTAGTTCAAAGTGGTGGGGGCCCAACCCTGATGTTATGCTTTCGCAGCCAGGCCTAAAGCTGAGTCATCTGACGCAGTTATCACAGGTAATTTTTCCATTTGCCATAGGGATGCTTCAGTTCTATTTGATTCGGGACCTACTTATTCCTACGTGTCATCCTATTTTGCTTCATATTTGGTTGTGCGTCGTGATTCTTTGAGTTCCTGTGTATGCGTCCACACCTATGGGAGATGCTATTGTTGTAGATCGTGTTTATCATTCGTGTGGTTACTATTGGGGGTTCTGAGACTAGTGTGGATCTCCTACTTCTCGATATGGTTGATTTTGATGTCATTTTGGGTATGGATTGGCTGTCACTTTATCATGCTATATTGGATTGCCACGCCAAGACGGTGACCTTAGCCTTGATGAGGTTTTCTCGATTAGAGTGACGAGGGATTTTTGGCCATTTTACTAGTAGGGTTATCTCTTATGTGAAGGCTCGGTGTATGGTCGAGATGGAATGTCTAGCTTATTTGGCTTATGTCCGCGATTCTAGTGTGGAGGTTCCTTCCATGGATTTAGTACCAGTTGTGGGGATTTACTAGAGGTGTTTCTTGTAGACCTGCCGAGGATACCACTCGATAGGGATATTGACTTCTGTATTTATTTGCTCTGAGCACTCAACCCATCTCTATTTCACCATACCGTATGGACCCGCCAGAGTTGAAATAGTTAAAGGAGAAGCTACAAGATTTTCTTGATAAGAGCTTCATTAGACCTAGTGTATCGCCCTGGGGTGCGCCTGTGTTGTTCATGAAGAAGAAGGATGGATCTATGAGGACGTGCATCGATTATCGACAGTTGAACAAAGTCACCATCAAGAACAAGTATCCATTACAGAGGATTGATGACTTACTTGATCATCTTCAGGGTGCCAAAGTGTTTTCGAAGATTGATTTGAGGTCTGGCTACCATCAGTTGAGGATTAGGGCATCCGATGTCCCTAAGACAGCTTTTTGGACTCGGTACGTGCATTATGAGTTTTTAGTGACGTCCTTTGGGTTGACAAATGCCCCAGTAGCATTTATGGATTTGATGAACGGAGCGTTCAAGCCTTATTTGGACTCCATTGTGATTGTGTTTATGTTACATCTCGCGTTTTTCGTACGTTAAAGTTTCGTCTACAGTTAATTGAAGTAGACTCGGGGATGAGATTTTCTTGAGATTATAAGCATTATGCTATTTCAAACACATGATGATTAAATTCGTGAAGGAGAGAAGGTAAGCAAATAGAAGAAAACGAGTTCCGTTGAAGGTTGCCGATTTGGGATAAAAATACGGTTCGGGTGATAATACCCGATATTTATGGACTAGTGCCATACAAGGTATCATATGACCACGGTATTATGATGTATAAGGTGTATTAAAAATGAGTAGTATTTTAAGTAAGTTGAGATAATTCTTAATTATGTGGGTAATTGGTTAATTATTGGGTAATGGGATATTACCTAATTAATTAGGGGTATATATGATAAGGACTAAGTGGTATGATGTGTCAGCCCCCCACTCAAATTAGGTGACTAACAATCTTGATTGAAAGGTGGCATCTAAAGTAATATACATATGATACTTACGTGTAAGAGATTTGGAAACATTTGGCTTAATTGGACTTAAAATAACCAAGACGCTACACTCAATCAACAAGACTTAAAATGGCTTCATCTAAATCTTATAACCTTTTCCTAATTCAAACATTTCAAACCAGACGCTACACTCAATCCAGCAAGTTTTCAACAAAATTTCTTACGAGAATTATTAGAACCTTAGCAACGAAAGTTTTTGCGGTTCTAAAGGAGTACGATGTAATCCTTCTCAAGAATATCACACGTATTTTTTCCTTCTCCAGGTATGTTAAGGCTAAGCCCTTCCTTCATTTTGGTATGATCTCGTAATTACATATGTTTGATAACGATACATAAATAGAAGTTCATACTCCCGAATTTATACATTATCCTAGTCTCATAAGTTAGATATTCTCCCTTATCGGGACTTTATGTTCAATTGAGTATTATCTTCTTATAGTCAAGAGAACAAAGAATCTATATATACAGTATTAGAGTATTTTCATTACCATCGAGCTATAATCGACGGGAAGGCCCCTATTGGGCAACCTCTGATCAGATGGTAAGATACATACCGAGCCTACTGTGGCTGAGCACCTATGAGCGAGCCCAGTTGGCCGAGATACAGATCCTAGTATGGCCGAGCGGCTATGAGCGAGCCTACTACGACAGAGACGTTATATATATAGGGCCGAAAAATTATTTTACTTACTGTATTGAGAGAGTTGAGTTAGTATCAACATGTAAGCATATCTTTAGATTGTCTTTGACTCCCAGTTACTTCAATTATTATATTATCAGTTGAGTTTCAACTTTCAGTTATTTTATTGCCTTGCACCTTTTTTAGGGGACGCTGCATTTCATGCGCGAGGTTCAGATAGACAGACGGGTAGACCTCCTCAGTAAGTGTTGCCCGAGTTCAACTTTATCGGTAAGCTCCACGTCCTTCAGAGTTTCCGTGTCTAGAGTTTTGTGTACATCCTGTATATATATGTATATAGGTGATGGGTAGGTCGGGGCCCTATTCCGATCATAGTACATCTATCAGTAGAGGCTTGTAGACATATCCTATCAGTTAGTGCAGTATGTTGGGCTTGTAGGCCCTGTATGTATATTTTGTTGGCTTATCAGTTATAGTAGTTATGAAGGCTTTGCCAGCCCTACTTTATATTGACATTTAGTGAGCGTTAGTTTCCATTTAGTTTTATATTTCTCTTCGTAAATTGTCTTGCAATGTCTCCCCTGGACAAAGTATGACATTATATGTCTAGAGTTCTTGGTTCGCAAGTTGGTACACAAGGATAGATGAGGCACCGGGTGTCGGTCTCGCCCCCAAGATCGGGGCATGACAACTTATTAATGATATCTTGATCTACCCCCGCAGTCAGGAAGAGCATGATCAACATCTTCAGATCGTACTTTAAACTTTGAGAGACAACCAGTAATATGCTAAGTTTTCAAAGTGCGAGTTTTGATTGGATTCAGTCTCTTTCTTGGGGCACGTCGTATCGTTAGTGGGAATTCAGGTGGATCTTAAGAAGATTGAGGCAGTTGAGAACTGGCCTAGACCTACTTTAGCCATGGAGATCCAGAGTTTCTTGGTTTGACGGGCTATTACAGTCGATTTGTAGAGGGGTTATCATCTATAACAACCTCATTGACTAGGTTGACCCAAAAGGGTGCCCTATTCAGATGGTCAGGCGAGTTTGAGGTGAGTTTTCAGAAGCTCAAGACTGCTTTGACTACAGTATCAGTGTTGGTGTTGCCCACAGGTTTAGGATATTATAGGGTATATTGTGATGTATCCCACGTTGGGCTCGGTGCAATATTGATTCAGGATGGCAGGATGATTGCATACGCATCGTGGCAGTTGAAGGTTCATGAGAAGAATTACCATCTCCATGACATAGAGTTGGCAACCATTTTTCATGTGCTGAAGGTTTGGAGGCACTATCTTTACGACATGTCGTGTGAGGTTCTCACGGATCATCGGAGCCTTCAGTATTTGTTCAAGCAAAAGGATATCAATTTGAGGCAGAGGAGGTGGTTGGAGCTATTGACAGACTATGATATCACCATCTTGTATCATCCCGGGAAGGCCAATGTGGTGGCCGACGCCTTGAGTAGAAAGGCAGCGAGTATGGGCAGCCTTGCGTATATTCCAGTTGGTGAGAAACCGCTTGCATTAGATGTTCAGACTTTGGCCAATCAGTTTTTGAGGTTGGATATTTCAGAACCCAATCGTGTCCTAGCTTGTACAGTCACTCGGTCTTCCTTATTTGAGCGTATCAGGGAGTGGCACTATGACGACCCTCATTTGCTTGTCCTTAGAGACATAGTGTGGCACGATGGTGCCAAGTAGTTTACTGTTGGAGATGATGGACTTTTGAGGATGCAAGGTCTTATTTGTGTGCCCAATGTAGATGGACTTCGTGAGTTGATTCTTGAGGAGGCCCACAATCCCCGGTATTCTATTCATCCGGGCGTCACCAAGATGTATCAGGATTTGTGGTAGCATTATTGGTGGAGGAGGATGAAGAAGGATATAGTTGCATTTATTTGTGGAGGAGGATGAAGAAGGATATAGTTGCATATATAGCTCGGTGTCTAAATTTTCAACAAGTAAAGTATGAATATCAGAGACCTGGTGGTTTTCTTCAGAAGATTGAGATTCCTAAGTGGAAGTGGGAGCGTATCACTATGGATTTTGTTGTTGGACTCCCACGTACTCAGAGGAAGTTCGATGCAGTTTGCATCATTGTGGACAAGCTGACCAAGTCAGCGCATTTCATTCCTATGGAAGTTACCTATTCTTCAGAGCGGTTAGCTGAGATCTACATCCGCGAGATCGTCCGTCTTCATGGTGTGTCCGCGTCTATCATTTCTGATCGAGGTATGCAATTCACCTCACACTTTTAGATAGCAGTAAAACATGAGTTGGACACGCAAGATGAGTTGAGCACAACGTTTCATCCTCAGACGGACGGGCAGTCTGATCGCACTATTCAAATATTAGAGGATATGCTCCGTGCGTGTGTTATAGACTTTGGAAGATCAATTCTTTCCACTTGCGGAGTTTGCCTACAACAACAGCTACTAGTCGAGCATTCAGATGGATCCTTATGAGGCATTGTACGGGAGGCGGTGTCGTTCGCCAGTTGGACAAGCCTGGGGAGGCTCGATTGCTAGGTACATATTTGGTATAGTATGCTTTGGATAAGGTTAAGATCATTCAGGATTGACTTTGCACAACTCAGTCCAAACAAAAGAGTTATGTCGATCGCCAAGTTTGTGATGTTGCATTCATGGTCGGAGAGAGAGTATTGCTTGGAGTTTCACCCATGAAGGGTGTGATGCGATTCGTAAAGAAGAGCAATTTGAGCCCAAGGTACATCGGACCCTTTGAGATTCTGGAGAGAGTGGGTGAGGTGGATTACAGGCTTGCATTGCCACCTAGTTTATCATTTGTTCATCCGGTGCTCCATGTGTCCATACTCCAAAAGTATCATGGTGATCCGTCCCATGAATTAGATTTCAGCTGAGTCCAATTGGACAAGGATTTGACTTATGAGGAGGAGCCAATGGCTATTCTATCCCGTCAGGTTTGTCAATTGAGGTCAAGAGTTATCCTTCAGTTCGAGTGCAGTGGAGAGTCAGCCCGTCGAGTCAGCTACTTAGGAGTCCGAGTCGGACACTCAGAGTAGGTGATCGGGTCCAAGCCTACACTACTATTGAGTAGCGAGGGTGGTCGATGCAGTTTTAACCCAACTAGGTCGGGATCGAATCCACAGGGAGTTAATTTATTTGGAATTAGGTTTATATCTAAGCTAGATGCGGGTTTTGTTTCTAATTACACTTCCAAAAATTTTGGGTTTTATTTCTACTTCTAACTTTACTCTATTGTATGCAATAATTGAAACTAAGGACAATATTTTTGTTGTTGTTTTTCAAGTGTTTAAAGGAACTAGTACCTAGGTGGATACATAATAGGTAGCAAAGTTGTAGGGCAAGCTTGATTAGTTGGGATCGTAATGTAGCTATCACACCCAAGTACTCATTCTATACCTCTCGGTAGTTTGAGTGATTTTGCCCAATTTGGATTTCTCAAGTCCAAATGGGTATTCATGCAATTCAAGTGATATTAGCTCAACTCGGGTATTACTATCTCTAGGTTTAACCCTTTAATTGGGGATATCAATTTCTTGAGTTCACCCCAATTATTGTTAGCCTAGTTTTCCTAGACTTAGTCCCTCTTTCTCAAGTAGAGACTAAAGTCATAAAGGCATGAATCCATGTTTGCAACCATTAATTCTATAGTTCTAGCAAGAACTAGGCTAAATATCACTATCCATACACATTCAAGCCCTAAAATCAAATACCCATTAAATAACCACATTAGGGTTGGGTGACAACCCTAGCTATGGGCTTAGCCACTCAAGAAAATAACAGATGTTAAAGATGAAATGAAGTTGAAATACATAATATGAAATTAAGGAATGAAAATCTAATGTTAAGAAGTGAATCTAGTACAAAATTGCCCAAATGGAAAAGCCAACCATCTTAGGTGCTCCTGCAATACATAACATAACCTAAAATATGGCAAAAAGTTCTATTTATACTAAGATGAAATTTTCTAACAAAAATACCTATTCACATAATTATGAGCGCGGCCGTACTCTTGCTTTAGCGAACGCATAATTCTGATCGCGGTCCGCATTCTTCAATTTTTAGATCTGGGTTGAGCTGAGTTTCACTGACCGCATAATTTCAATCGCAGCCGCACAAGGGACTTCCACGGCCGCACAACTCTGATGCGGATCACACTTCTTTCTTTTTCTCAAGTTGTGAACTCTATGAACCTCAGACATCGTGGTCCACGTAATTCCAATCGAGGCTTCATAGGTACTTTCGCGGCCGTACATTTCTGGTGCGGTCCGCGCTCATCAGTTAGCCCAAAAATCACCTTCTCTGAATCTCTCTATCGCGGACTGCGTAGTTTTGATCGCGGCCGCGTCGTTGCTTTCACGCCCGCAAAATATTTGTGCGGTCCGCGCTTCAGAGCTCTTTTTCTAGCCTTGGTTTTTTTCAACTTTTGACTCCTCTGTGAGTTGATTATGACTCCTTTGGCTCATTTTGAACAATTCCTACAAGCATATTTCATTAGTTTTTGGGAATACCTTCAAGCATTTTTGGCCTAAAACACAAGTAAAAGAGAGCAAATAATCGGTTAAAATCACTACTTATCAACTCCCTGAAACTTAAGCTTTTTCTTGTCCTCAGGCAAATAAGGTAATTCCCACCTCCATAAGAAAAAAAGATATTTCAGCTAGTCTAAGGTGAATCAATCAAGCATCAATTGGGACTAACAATTACCCTTAACACAAATGAGTTATCAACAACACCATGTTATGACCTTTTGAGTACCATAGTTCTATTGTGACACTAGAGCATCAAGAGTTGACTCAATTCATCAAGGAAGATCTCTCTAACACATAGGTCATTTTTGAATTCAAACTCCTCCTCCTCTATTCTCCATGAGCAATTCTCACTTTAACATGTAACATTCAAAACAAGGATTGTGAAGAAGTGCACTCATCTCTCTCAAAAGAATGCCACAAGTCCGGCTCTAAGTACCATAAGCTTGCCCCTTATGTAAATCACCACTAATGTAAGCTCACTCAACTTGAAATCATATAGGGTTTTTGTGGGAATGTAATGAAGGCTTTTGGATCAAGTTAGGACTTATCGACATATGATGGTTTCATCTTTCCTTAAGCACTCCATTTTCTCATTTCGGCTCATACTTTCTTGACTCTTTGAGTCATTTTCTTCTTCCTTAGGGGAACTTAGAGAGACGTAATGTCACCCTTTCTCGATCGTGACAATCATTTTTTTTCTAATCACTTCATGCCTTTCATCATTGCTTTCTTTGAATCCCTTCAACTTTCACTTTCTTTTTGACATATTTCTTTTTGGCCTTTCTTCCTTTTCCTTGCCTTTCCTTTTCTTCATTTCTTTTTCTTATTTGTACCTTTTATCACTTTCAATTTCCTCGTCTCTCCCCCAAACATATGCTTTTGCCAATTGTATAATAAATGCTAAGGAAAGATCAGTTGCCAATAGAGGGTCATTATAAAAGGATAAAGGCTTGTAACATGACTATTGAATGAAAAAGTCTTAGGTTCAAAGGGGTTGAGTAGGGATATCACATTGGTAGGATACAGAACCTTTCAAGTTTCAAATTGGATCAAGGAGAGCCTACAATGATTTCTCAAGTCGAGCTACACTTAGAATTTCACCTAGACAAACATTCAGGGCAAATTCTAGACTTATTGGAATGGAACTTGGAATTGCAATTCAATACCTCACCTCTCACGCTGCTGGATTGTTAAAGAGAATAGAGTCGAGGGCCCACAATAACTCTAGATAAGATTGAAAATCACAAATGACTCAAATAAACCACTCGATGATTATTTTAGTCAACACAGGAGTCTAAAGGTCACAACTAGAGCTATTCTTTGCCGATCAACTTGTTTCTAACCATAAGGTCGAAGGTAGATGTGTTAGTACCAAGTGAAGATGCTTGAGACACTTTTATTCATTACAAATATTTACAAAAACAAAAAGAAGATATACTCAATCCCTTAAGAAGGTTGTCACGCCATCCATCGTTGGGAAGAGCCACCCGGTTCACACAATATCCACCTTTGGAAAGAACCGTGGCATTAAGAAAACCAAAGGCTTATTGTTCACACAAAACGTAAAAAAGAAGCTACTAAAGGAAATAAAAAGCTATGCTACACTAAGGAAAAATGATGAAATAATTTATGAAGTAAACACGGAAAGTAAATTGAATATGTACAAAATGAAGTAAAACGAATATATACATAACGAAAATGAATATATACATTGAATGGTAAAATTATATACATACCAAAAGTGAAAATAAAGATAAAGAAAAATAGTATAATGGTTATTACATACCAAATGTCATCAAATCAAAATGGACCACCCACCAAATAAAAAAAAGCATTGTCCTCAATGCTACTAGCAAAATAAGAACAGGGAAAAAGGGGTAGAGAGTAAAGAGAACTCCCTATGTCGTCTCTGTCTGCATTGGGTCATGAACATGAGTAGGGTCCTCAGACTGCATAGGCTCATCAGCACCCTTTGTGTCATCTAACTGGATCTCCAGATCCTCTGACTGGGGGACTACGGGGTTGCTGAGCATCTGGATCATCTCCTCAACAGTATGTGGAGTGACAGCCGGCTCCTCAGACTGGTCAGTGGCTGCCTCTAGTACCTCATGCTCTCCTCCATGAGCAGGTCCAGTGGGATATCTTCAGAGGAAATCTTCTCTACCTCCTTGCTCAGCTTCTCCACTGACTCCTTAGATGCCTAAGTCTTCCGCAACTTCTTCACCTGCTTGCCCAAATCCTTGATAACCTTACCATGTGCATCAAGAGTCTCCCGAATCTTCTTCTGGTTGTCCAAAATCTTCTTCTGGTTATCTATAATCATCTTCAAGGAGTCCTCCACTGATGGAGGTAATTGAAGCTGTGGTGGGGTTGAAGATTGTGTAGCCACTGCGCTGGATATGACAATCAGCTTTGTGGTAGCTGCCTGCATCCAGTTTGTTCAGACTGGATACCGATTGTGAAACCCGCAATGTAGTCTAAGGGTATGTAGAAGATGAAGGCACTAACAATGGCACTGAGAGGGATGTCCCGGAGGATGGAGGGAGGCATGGCAACTGCTCCAGTAGAAGAATTTGCTGCTTTGGAAGGCTCTGACCCGGTAGCCACTACCTTTGGCTGGCCAGTGGAGGTAGTGGCTTTACCATTGGATTTAGGGTTGTCCGCTCCCTGAAGGTGATACCATGAGAAAGGCTTTTTAGCTTTTACCTTCACATCAAAGTGCCTCTTCGCTACCCCTTGGTCTTGGAAATACTTTGTCAGGAAGTTGGGGAAGGGATATAATCTTTCTTCTTTTCTGACCGCCTTAAAGATGTGGTAGAACATCAAGTTCCTCACATTAATCAGATATCCTATCATGATAGAAGCTACCAAAACTGCCCGGGTGAGTGGGAGGACATTTTCATGTTCGCAAGGATCATCTGGCTGCACACGAATGTTTTCCACCCTTTGGCTTCAAAGTTAAGGGTGGATCTGACTATTGGAACTCCAGCTGTGAGCCATGCAGGTGTTATCTCCGGAATAGCAAGAATCTAAGCTAGCCTTGAGTGAGCTGCTTCACCCAAGGCTAGCTTCTCCAGGTACTTCACTACCTCAACCTCCTCAAATCCTGCATAATCGTTTAGTGTATGGCCATCAAACTTGATTTTCAAATCCCGGACCTTCGTCACCTTGGTACCCTTTTTTATGTGGGAAACATTTGCATAGAATTCCTTGATGAGGTATTCATTGGCATCTACCACCCGTCCGGTGAAATATTCCATCCTTTTCTCTCCTCAAACTGCTTTAGAACATTTGGATTATGCGGGGTAAGGTCTTTAGTTATGAATTGTTGCTCAAGAGTGAGTGACCTTTGGGGCCACCATTACCGAAATTTGGCATACGCCTTCTCGCTCACAAATCGAACAGCCCACACCTCCGGTTTCCTTGACCTAGCCAGGCCACCCAAAATTGTATCACCCCTCTCCCATCATTCGGGACCTCATCATCATCATCATCCAAGTTGATTGGGTTAATTGTTGTAGCAGGTGTTTTGGCAGGTGGGGGAGAGGGTTCAGATGCTTGAATACCTCCCTCTGAGTCTCCAGAAAAACTAGAGGAGGAGGTAGGTTCATTGACTAAATGGAGTCTACCAGGGAATTGTTGTAATTGTGCCCCTGGATGTGCTTGTATAGAATCCCCTTCAGAAACTTCCCGGGATGTGAGGTATTCACTGGAGTCTTAGGTGTCTGGAGATGGTCTAGTGAGTGTAGTCTTTTTGTTCATGACTCTTTGGACTGATAATGGCATGCTAGGTTTTCCTCGACCCCGGCCTCGGGAGGATTCTGCCCCCCATTTGGAAGTATCACCTCGACCACGTGAGCGCACCATTGTCTGCACACACAAGTAGTGAAAGTCAGTTAGAATTGGGGTTCAACATGTGTTAAAGAATTACAGTTGAAAAGAAAGACAGTGCTTCTCAAAACAGGGCAGCACGAACCGCACAAAAGTGAGTGCGGCCGCGGACTTCCCATCATGGACTGCACAAAAGTGAGTGAGACCGCGAAGAGACCAGGCTCAGACTACTTGTTTTCTTAAGTTTATCAACCGCGGACCGCACAAAATTGAGTGCGGCCGCGTAACACCCATCGCAGACCACACAATTTTGGATGCGGCTGCATACATAATTTATTGGGTCTCTGAAGTTCAACTACATGGACCGAACAATCTTGAGTGTGGCCGTGGAACACTGAACGTGGACCGCACAAAATTGAGTGCGGCCACAAAATCTAAGCAATTAACAGTGCCTTGAAACTAGGGTATCGCGAACCGCGCAATTTTGTACGCGGCCGCATACCCTATCGCGGGCCGCACAAAAGTGTGTGCGGTCGCGAAATTCAAATCATTTCGGCACTTATGAACAGTTAATACTAGGATTTTCATTAATGAAACAAGATTTATGGCTACTAAGCATGCAAAGCTACTAACCCCAGCCCCCATTATGCATTCAAACACTACCCATATGTTTCTAAGCAAGGATTAAGCATCATTTTGACACTTTGGCATGAATCTAACCCTAAATAAAAAGGAAAATTAAAACAAAGAGAAAATAAAAGAAAAATATGAAATTAATGCATTGAAATGAACATACCGGTAGTGAAGAGTAGTAGGAAATCAAAACTTGATGAAAATAGGATGAGATTGAAAGAAGGAAAAAGTGAACAGTGCTTTTGGGTTGTTTGAGAAGTTGAAGTTCGTAAAGTGTTAATAGCTCTCAAAAGTCCTATTTATACTCTAACCCCTAGTGACCCACCGACTTAGCTGAGTGTGGGTGCGAAATTTTGGCGCGGTCCACACTCTTTACCTCTTGTAGCTTAGCAGCTTCTTCATTGACGCGATCCGTGAAAAAGTGACTGTGGCCGCAAAATTTGTGTGGTTCGTGTAATTCTGACTGCGACCGCGAATACTTAAGTGATTTTGACAGGCCAAACTTCATAGAGTTGGCAATTTCCAATATCCAGTTGCGTGACCGCGCACAGAATTGTGCGGCCGTGAAATGCTTGCACGGTCTGCATAATTTCTAACGCGGTCCGCAAAATTTCATCACTTAGCCAAATTTTTCCTTGTGAATTTCCTGCACTACATAACCTATTCCTACATACACTTCAATAATAGTTAGTCCAAAACAATGCCTAATCTAAGAAAAAAATCAAAAGATAGAAAAATACATGGGTTGCTTCCCAAGAAGCACCTGATTTAACGTCGCGACACGACACATGTTACTATCACTCATTTGAAATGGATCAATGCCACAAAGTGGCTATCATCAATCTTACCAAGGTAGTGCTCTACTCGGTGCCCATTGACTCTAAAGATCTCACAATTCTTGTTTTTCAAATCTAGATCACCAAAAGGAGTCACATGTACCACTTTAAAAGGACCACTCTACTTTGAATTTAGCTTTCCCGGAAACATCCGTAACTGAGAGTTGAATAGATGAACCAAGTCACCTTCTTTGAATTCTTTGTTCTGGATATACTTATCATGTAGATATTTCATTTTGTCCTTATACAAGGACGAACTGGTGTAATCATGGAATCTGAACTCATCAAGTTCATTTAGTTGTTCTACCCAGAGATTGGCAGCTACATCCCGTTCAAGGTTCAATTTCTTCAACGCCCACATGGCCTTGTGCTCTAATTCCACCGGAAGTTGACATGCTATCCCAAATACCAACCGGTAAGGAGACATACCAATTGGAGTCTTGTAAGCTGTTCTATAGGCCCATAAAGCATCATCAAGTTTCCTTGACTAATCAGTCCGATTTGCATTGACAGTCTTGGATAGAATGCTCTTGATCTCCCTACAGGAGACTTCAACCTGTCCACTTGACTGGGGGTGATAGGGGGTTGACACCTTATGAGCGAGACCATACTTGGAGAGTAAAGCGTCGAAGGCTTTGTTGCAAAAATGAGAACCCTCATCACTAATGATGGCCCTTGGGGTGCCAAACCTTGTGAAGATATTTTTCTTTAAGAAAGACACCACACTCCGTGCTTCATTGTTGGGCAAAGACACGACTTCAACCCATTTGGAAACGTATCCATAGCAACAAGAATATAGGTGTTCTCGTATGTACTCACAAATGGTCCCATAAAGTCGATTCCCCACACGTCAAAAATATCAATCTCGAGGATGGTGGTGAGAGGCATCTCATTCTTCTTGGAGATCCCACCGGCTCTTTGGCAATCATCACAATGCCTAACGAGCTCGCTAACGTCTTTGTACAAGGTAGGCCAGTAGAATCCACAACTTAGGACCTTTATAACAGTTCTCGCCCCACCATGGTGACCACCATAGGGCGAGGAATGTCACACTTCAAGAATACCAATTTCTCTTCTTCCGGAAAACATCTCTGGATAACACCATTAGTGCAAATTTTGAAAAGATGTGGCTCGTCCCAATAATAATCCAAGCAGTCCCGTTTGAGATTCTTCCTTTGATTTGAAGAGAAGTCATTTGGGACAATGCCGGTCACAAGAAAGTTGGCCACATCGGCAAACCAAGGCATCCCGGTCAAAGACACGGAGAGGAGTTGTTCATCCGAAAATGAATCATTAATATCGAGTCCATCATGGGGCCTCCCCTTCTCTTCCAAGCGGGACAAGTGATCCGCCACTTGATTCTCACTCCCTTTGCGGTCTATGATTTCAAGGTCAAACTCTTGTAGAATAAGTACCCACCGCGTCAACCTAGCCTTAGAGTCCTTTTTACTCATCAAATAATGAAGTGCCGCGTGATCAGTGTGCATAACCACTTTGGTACCCACGAGGTACGAGCGGAACTTTTCCATGGCAAAGACAATGATTAATAGCTCTTTCTCGGTCACCGTATAGATGACTTAGGCATCGTTCATGGTCTTGCTAGCATAGTAGACCAGATGGAATATCTTATTGATTCTTTGCCCCAATACCGCTCCTACCGCCACGTCGCTAGCATCGCACATGAGCTCAAATAGTAAGCTCCAATTGGGTGCGGTAATGATGGGAGTGGTAGTCAACCTATACTTGAGTATAAATGCCTTCATACAATCATCATTGAACACAAATTTGGGCATCTTGTTTCAACAACTTGCACAAGGGGTTCACTACTTTTGAGAAATCCTTTATGAACCTACGGTAAAACCCCGCGTGACCTAGAAAGATCCTCATTCTTTTGATGGAATTAAGAGGAGGGAGTTTTGATATCACTTCAGTTTTTGCTTTATCCACTTCAATACCATTCTTGGAGATCTTATGGCCGAGGACAATGCCCTTCTCGACCATAAAGTGGCACTTCTCCCAATTGAGCACTAAGTTGGTCTCTTCACAGCGTGCCAAAACATTATCAAGATTATCCAAACATTCTTCAAGGGAATACCCCACAATAGAGAAATCATCCATGAACCTCGAGGAAGTCCTCCACCATGTTAGTGAATATTGCCATCATACACCGCTGAAAAGTAGTCGGTGCATAACATAAACCAAAAGGCATCCGCGAGAATGCGAATATTCCATATGGACAAGTGAAGGTGGTCTTCTATTGGTCTTTAGGTGCAATAAAAATATGCTTATATCCGGAATACCCATCCAAGAAGCAATAATAAGCACGTCCGACAAGCCTATCCAACATTTGATCAAGAAATGGCAATGGATAGTGGTCTTTCCGAGTCACTTTGTTGAGCTTCCTATAATCCATGCATACCCTCCAACCGGTGATAGTTCTTGTGGGATCAATTCATTTCTATCATTTTTAATCACAGTCATGCCCCCTTCTTTGGGATACATTGCACCAGTGAAGTCCATGAACTATCTGAAATACGGTAGACAACCCCTGTATCTAGCCACTTGATGATCTCTTTCTTGACTACCTCTTGCATGGATTCATTCAACCTTCTTTGATGTTCCACGGAGGATTTGGCATCCTCCTCCAATATTATTTTGTGCATGCAAAAGGTGGGGCTTATACCCCGAATATCCGCCAATGTCCAACCTATTGCCTTCCTCCTCCTTTGGAGTACCGCAAGGGTGGAATCTACCTGCACGTTAGTTAAGCACGGGGAAAGAATAACAAGTAATATGGAACAAGGGCCTAAGGATTCATACCTGAGGTGTGAGGGCAAGGGCTTCAATTCCAATGTGGGAGGCTCCTCGATTGAGGGCTTTCTTGGTGGAGTCTTCTGGTTCCCAAGGTCCAAGGAAAGTTTTCGGGGCCCATATGTGTAGGATCCTATTCCTTGAAAAGCATTTGCACATTCTACCAAGCCTTCCTTCTTATCCTCATCATGATTCAATAACACATCTTCCAATGGGTCTTCAACATTAATCATATAACTTGTGTCATCAATAATTACCTCTGTCACAAGATCCACAAATGAACAGACTTCGTTGCCATTAGGCTTCCTCATGACTTGCACATATAAAATATAACTTTTTCATCGCCACCCTGAAAGTGACCCCCCAGATTCCACATCAACTAAAGCCTTCCCTGTAGCTATGAAATGTCTCCCCAATATTATTGGCACCTCATAGTCAACCTCACAGTCGAGTATCACAAGATCTGTGGGAAGTATGAACTTGCCGACCCGAACTAGCATATCATCAATTATCCCCAATGGCCTTTTCATTTTCCTGTCTGCCATTTGCAACCTCATGGAGGTGGGTCTTGGTTGCCCAATCCCCAATGTCTTGAACACAAAATATGGCATCAAGTTAATGCTCGCTCCCAAGTCACATAAGGCTTTGGTGAAATCAACACTACCAATAGTGCATGGGATTGTAAAGGCACCGGGATCTTCTAACTTTGGAGCCATGGAATGAATAATGGCACTCACTTGATGTGTCATTTTGATCGTTTCACAGTTCATTGATCTCTTCTTTGTTATTAAGTCTTTCATGAACTTGGCATATCCCAAAATTTGTTCTAGGGCTTCAACCAATGGCACATTTATGGACAAATTTTTCATCATATCAATGAATTTCTTGAATTGGTTTTCGTTGTTTTTCCTTGCGATCCTTTGAGGATATGGTGGAGCAGACCTTGGCAAAGGAGCCTTGGATTTGGGCACTACCGGATCCGGTATGTCTATCATATGTTCCCTAGACGGGTTCACATCATCTTGTGTCTCCTCCACATTTGCTTACATGTCTATCCTCACTTCATCATTTTCTTGTACATCATTACTTGGATCGACATCATATTGCACCAACACATCATCATCAATCACATTCTTTCTTGGGTTTGAGGTACTATCAACTCCACCTCTCCCACTTCTTGTAGTCAGCGCCATAGCATGCCCCGTATTGTTCCCGCCCTTAGGGTTCACCACCATATCACTTGGTAGTGCCCCCTTGGGCAAGTATTCAAGGCTTGCGAAATTTGATCCATTTAGACTTCCAAGTTGCGGATAGAAGTGTTATGGGAGGCTATTTGGGCATCGAAGTCGGCATTTCTTTCCATCATTTGTTTGACCATGTTTTCTATCTGTCCCATCTCATTGTTGGAAGAACTAAGACCTTGTGATAGATATGGAGGCGGGTTCTTGGGTTGTTGATACATTAGGGGCCTTTGAAAGCCCGACCCCCGGTTTCCTTAATTATTTTTGTTCCAACCCCCTTGATTTCCATTGCCTCCCCAATTACTATTATTGTTGCCACTCCAATTGCCTTGATTAGATCCTCCCCAATTTCTTTGATTTCCTTAGTTGCACCAATTTTGATTGTTGTTCCCCCAATTGCTCTGATTGTTGTTGTTGCCACTATTCCAATTCCCTTGTTGACCTTGGTTGCTCTATTTTGATAGTTTCCCTGTGATCTCCCCTGTTGTTGATTTGGAGCATTGCTCCGTTGACCTTGGTAATTATTGGCATATAGAACCTCTTCACTCTGATCATCATATGAATCATCTTGATTGCACCCACTACCACTTTGCTCAAATTGATTCAGATTGTTTTGAACTTGTTGATCTCGCTGTCTTCTCTTGTTGATCATCATGTTTACTCCTTCCATGACATTTACTTGTTTTGGCCCCTGAACCTGCTGAAGCTGAGCCTTGACCAACTGATTCATGGTGGTTGTTAACTCCGCTATGGCTTGTCCATGACCATGAAGTTCCTTGAAGGTGGATGACATTAGGGTCACCTTGAGGAAAGTTGGCTCTACTTTGCCAAGCTGAAGAGGTGTCCGCCATCTCATCTAATATTTTACATGCTTCAGAGTACTGCGTGTTCATGAAGTTACCCCCTGTGAGTTGATTCTCCACATACTGGTTAGTTGTGTTGATCCCCCTATAAAAGGTTTGCTGGATCATTGCCTCGGTCATATCATTGTTGGGGCATTCTTTGACCATTGTGCGATACCATTCCCAAATCTCATGTAACAGTTCATTTGGATCTTGTTTAAGAGCTAGGATCTAATCTCTCAATGTTGCCATATGTCCCGGAGAAAAGAACTTTGCTATAATATTCTCAGCCAACTCATCCCAAGTGTGTATGGAATGGTTGGGTAGCCTCTCAAGCCAATCTAAATCCTTCCCTCTTAGAGAAAATGGGAAAATCCTTAACCTCAAAGTGTCCTCAGATACATTCCTCTGCTTTCTCCCCTAGCACGTGTCTACAAAACCTTTGAGATGCTTATATGCGTTCTGATATGGAGCTCCGATGAAGAAACCCCTCTGTTCCAACAGTGTAAGCATGACACTGGTTATCTGAAAGTTGCCCGCCCTAATCCGGGGCGGGACAATTGCACTTGCGTAGCCTTTATTGGGAAACGCCCGGTGTGCTTCCCTTAGAGGAGGCGAGGGAGGGTTTGGAATGTTTTCATGAGGCAGGAGACCTCTTCTTTGTACTTGAGGTTCAAGATGAAACTCATCCACTTCATTGTCATCTACCTCCTCCCCCTGAGGAATATGTCCGAGGGCCTCGTTAAGAGCCATTTGGTACCTAAAAGCAACTGACACAAAAAATTATAAAAACGGAAGGAAAGAAAAATAAAACACAAGAATACTCAGACATAAATCTAAGACCATCTAACTCCATGGCAACGACGCTAAAAATTGATCGGGTCCAAGCCTACACTACTATTGAGTAGCGAGGGTGGTCGATGCAGTTTTAACCCAACTAGGTCGGGATCGAATACACATGGAGTTAATTTATTTGGAATTAGGTTTATATCTAATCTAAATGAGGGTTTTGTTTCTAATTACACTTCCAAACATTTTGGGTTTTATTTCTACTTCTAACTTTACTCTATTGTATGCAATAATTGAAACTAAGGACAATATTTTTGTTGTTGTTTTTCAAGTGTTTAAAGGGACTAGTACCTAGGTGGATACCTAACGGGTAGAAAAGTTCTAGGGCAAGCTTGATTAGTTGGGATCATAATATAGCTATCACGCCAAAGTACTCATTCTATACCTCTCGGTAGTTTGAGTGATTTTGCCAATTTGGCTTTCTCAAGTCCAAATGGGTATTCATGCAATTCAAGTGATATTAGCTCAAGTCAAGTATTACTATCTCTAGGTTTAACCCTTAATTGGGGATATCAATTTCTTGAGTTCACCCCAATTCCTTATTAGCGTAGTTTTCCTAGACTTAGTCCCTCTTTCCCAAGTAGAGACTAAGTCATAAAGTCATGAATCCATGTTTTCAACAATTAATACTATCGTTCTAGCAAGAACTAGACTAAATATCACTAACCCACACACATTCAAGCCCTAAAATCAAATACCCATTAAATACCCATACTAGGGTTGGTGACAACCCTAGCTATGGGCGTAGCTACTCATGGAAATAATATAAATTAAATATGAAATGAAGTTGAAATCCATAATATGAAATTAAGTAATGCAATCTAATTTTAAGAAGTGAATCTAGTACAAAATTTCCCAAAATAGAAAAGCCAGTCGTCTCAGGTGCTCCTACAATACATAACATAACCTAAAAAATGACAAAAGTTCTATTTATACTAAGCTAAAATTTTCTGAAAAAAAAAACCCCTGCAGAGATCGTGCGGCCGCATACTTCTGAGCGCGGACGCACTCTAGCTTTCGCGGCCGCATAATTCTGATTGCGGTCCGCATTCTTCAACTTTTGGATCTGAGTTTCGCGGACCGCATTGTGACGACCCAAAGGGTCATCACCTATGTTACTACCCATCCCGTACTTTCGAGGCCTTGAAAACCTCATTTGTATTGGCCTCGATTTGCATGCACAGTCCGGACGCGTAGCCGGACATCTTAAATATGAGAATCTGTGAAAAATGCTAAGATTTGATATTAAAATGAATAAATTTGACTTCGGTCAATATTTTGGGTAAACGGACCCGGACCCGTGATTTGACGATCCCGGAGAGTCCATAGGAAAATACGGGACTTGGGCGAATGCTCGTAATCGAATTCCGAGGTCCCAAGCCCGAGAAATGATTTTTTGAATAAAATTGTTTTTTGAAAATATTTAAGGAAATTGAAAATGAAATCTGATTAGAAAGTAATGGTATCGGGCCCGTATTTTGGTTTCGGCACCCGGTACAGGTCTTATATATGGTTTAAGCACTTTCTGTAAAGTTTGGTTGAAATCGGATTTCGTTTGATGTGTTTCAGACTTAAAAATGGAAAACTTGATGTTTTATGAAATTTGATAGGATTCATGGATTGTGAGGCGTAATTCGATGTGTATGATGTTGTTTTGGCGATTTGATCGCACGGGAAAGGGTAGGAGGTTGTGTGAGTAATCTGTGAATTTGGTATCGTTCCGAGATGTATAGGTCAGTTCGGCACGTTGTTAGCGAAGTTAGAAAACTTAAAATTCCTAAGTTTGTTCTTGAGGTTTAGGGGTGTGATTTCAAGTTTTAGCGTTGTTTTGAGTGTTCCGAAGGCTCGAGCGAGTCCGTATTATGATTTGGGACTCGTTGGTATATTTGGATTAGGGATCAGGTGGGCCCAGGTGCCTTCCCGGCACCTAACGGGGCTAAAAAACCAACAAACTCAGCTGCTGGTGCACCTGCTCTGGTGTGACCGCAAGTGCGGTCCTAGGCATCGCAGGTGCGATCACCAGTGGCCTGGCCAGCCATCGCAGGTGCGTCGCATTTCTCGCAGGAGCGAGACCGCAGGTGCGGTCTCCCCTTTCGCAGGTGCGATCCAAGTCCCCCCAGCCTAATTCCGCAGGTGAGAGGTTTTTCTCGCAAATGCGAGACCGCAGGTGCGGTCCCAGCCATCGCAGATGCGATGACTGTTCAGGCAGTGAGTTTAAGTACGGGTTTTAAACCCATTTCTCTCATTTTTCACCTTCTTCCTTAGGCGAATTCCACCATTTTTAAGAGCTTTCGACCAGGTCTTGTGAGGTAAGTAATTTCCACCCATAAATTTTTTCATGCATGTATCTTAGCCTTATTAACTACACAAATTAGTGCAAAAATTCAAGAAATTGGGTAGTAACCTAGAACTTGTAATCACCTTAGAATTTTCTGCAAATTGGCCATGAAATCAAGTAAAAATCGTATATTTATGATCCTTAGTCCTTGGGTGAGTGTTTCCTTTGAGAGTTTCGAGAATCCGAGCGAGCGGGCCCGGGGTCAAATTTTGATAAATTTAAAAGAATGCTAGGAAATGGATAATTAGGTCATGTAATTGAATCTTTGAGTCCTTATTGATATACTTGAGTTGATTATGCCTAGATAATACCATTCCGGAGTCGAATTCTAAAGGAAATGCGGTGTTAGAGGGTTGATTGCTATACTTTGGACCCGAGGTAAGTGTTCAGTCTAACCTTAGCTTGAGGGAATAAGAGTTGAGTATAATTTGCTACTTTCTAATTGTCAAATACGATGTATAGGCATGGTGACGAGTATCTATACATTGGTGTCTAGCATGACCGTGAGCCCTTATATTGTGAATATTCTGATTTTGTGGTACTTTCCATGCTTAATTGATGATTTCTATATGTTGTTAAGAATATGTGAAGGGAATCATATTTTGTAAACTCTGTTGGAGCATTGGCTTAATTTGTAACGAATAATGAAGAAATATGAGATATTACATCCTTGGAGCATTGGCTCAAATTGTGAAACGAATAATGAAGTAATATGAGATATTACATCCTTTGGTGCATTGCCTCAAGTGATAGAATAAATCATGGAAATCAAAGCGAAAGAAGGAGAAAGAGTTATTGAAATATACCCTTGCCGAGATTTAATTGTGCAGTTGATGTTCCCTTGCCGGGATTTAATTGTTTAATTGATGTTACCCTTGCTGGGATTTAATTGTTTAATTATTGTTCCCTTGCCAGGATTTAATTGTTTAATTATTGTTCCCTTGCCGGGATTCATATATCTATTCTGTTTACTTCCTTGCCCTTGGTTGTGATTGCTGTTTGGGTCAGGAAGAGTGTTAAAGCACGAAGGGTGATGTCGTGCACTTGTCTTGGTGAGAATGAGAGTAAAGCACGAAGTGTGATGCCGTGAATTGTTTGATATTGTCTCCCTTGCTGGGATGTTGAGATTTCTGTTGTTGTTCCCTTGCAGGGATTTCTATTTCTATTCTGTTTACTTCCTTGCCCTTGTTTGTGATTGCTGTTTGGGTCAGGAAGAGTGTTAAAGCACGAAGGGTGATGTCGTGCACTTGTCTTGGTGAGAATGAGAGTAAAGCACGAAGTGTGATGCCGTGAATTGTTTGATATTGTCTCCCTTGCTGGGATGTTGAGATTTCTGTTGTTGTTCCCTTGCAGGGATTTCTATTTCTATTCTGTTTACTTCCTTGCCCTTGTTTGTGATTGCTGTTTGGGTGAGGAAGAGTCTTAAAGTACGAAGGGTGGTGCCGTGCATTGTTTGACATTGTGAGGAAAGAGTGTAAAGCACGAAGGGTGATGCCGTGCCGTACGATGTACCATTCCGTACCATATCCATTAATTATACAGTAAGGGAAGAGAGTAAAAGCACGAAGGGTGATGCCGTGCCATGATTTACATTGATTTCATTATACATTGCATAGTGAGGAAAGAGAGTAAAAGCATGAAGGGTGATGCCGTGTCATGATTTACATTGATTACATTATACATTGCATAGTGAGGACGAGAGTAAAAGAACGAAGGGTGATGCCGTGCAAGTTTGTGATTTCTTGTCCTTATTGATATCCTGACTTTGTTGTTCTTTTCCTTATTGAGATTTCTTATATGAAACTATTATCTCCCCACAACATGTTCCCCTTCCTTTATTCGTTGTTTCCCCTTATATTTCTTATCCGTTGCACATATGTATATTTATTTATTTGAACTGCACAGGTTTATTTGGTAGTCTGGTTCTAGCCTCGTCACTACTTCGCCAAGGTTAGGCTAGGCACTTACTCAGTACATGGGGTCGGTTATACTGATGCTACACCTGCACTTCTTTATGTTGTGCAGATTACGCAGCCGGACCCGGAGGACATCATTAGTGGGGGTGTCTTCCATCTCATCATAGAAGTTTCACGGTATACCTGCTGGCGTTTGTGGGCCTTGGCGTCTCTTCCATCCATTTGTCTTCGATTCTGTCTTGTTTTTCCTTTAGCTTTAAAGGCAGACATGTATTTAGCACTCTTAGACAGTTCGTGAGTTTGTGACTCCAGGTTTTGGGAAATTTTGCGTCGTTGTATTATGATTGTCCTTACTTAACTTGGGACTGTATTTATTCCGCTGATTAAATTTCGAATTGTTTTAGCTTATTATGAAAAATTGAGATTATTATGCTAGTTTAGCTATATACGTTGGCTTGTCTAGCGGGTTCAATGTTAGACGCCATCACGGTCCGATGGTGGGATTTCAGAGCGTGACAAGTTGGTATCAGAGCACTAGGTTACTTAGTCCTCACAACTCACGGACAACTCGGTAGAGTCTGAGGGATCGGTACGGAGACGTATGTACTTATCCCCTAGAGGATGCAAAGTTAGGATGACTCCATATTTCTTTTCTTCTCTGTGGTGCGCTATGATTCTGAGTACTGATTGAGTTTCTATTCTATTCTCTCGCAAATGGTGAGGACGCGTGCTTCCCTTGGTTCCGCCCAGCAGCCTGACACTCCTGCTACAGCTCCTACTCGGGGTCGAGGACGATGCCCTGCTAGAGGCCGAGGCCGGGGCTGGGCTCAGCCTAGAGCAGCAGCCCCAGTGGAGGACCCTCAGGTCGAGTCTGATGAGGAGGTCCAAGTTCCAGCAGTCCCAATTGGACCAGCTCAGGTCCTAGAGGGGTTCATAGCTACCCCAGTGCTTCAGGACGCCCTTGTCCGTCTAGTCGGACTCATGGAGGGTGTAGCACAGGCGGGTCTTCTTCCTACAACACCAACCGTCTCTCAGGCTGGGGGAGGTGCCCAGACTCCTGCCGCCAGCATGCCAGAGCAGCTAGCTCCACAGTTACAGACTCCGGCACCTCAGCCAGCCGGAGTAGCTCAGCCGGGTAGTGCAGCACCGGTAGCAGAGGGAGCACCTATGTCAGCAGATGCTCTATGGAGACTGGACCGATTCACTAAGTTATTTGCTGCTACTTACACTGGTTCACCATCAGAGGACCCCGAGGATTATTTGGACAGCTGCCACGAGGTTCTTTAGAACATGGGCATAGTGGAGTCAAACGGGGTTGACTTCGCTACTTTTCGGTTATCGGGCGCAGCCAAGAGTTGGTGGAGAGATTATTTCCTAGCCAAACCAGCTGGATCTACACCTTTGACTTGGACTCAGTTCTCAGAGGTATTTCTGGGAAAGTTCCTTCCCATTACTTAGAGAGAGGACCTTCGGAGGCAGTTTGAGCGTCTCCAGCAGGGATCTATGTCAGTCACTCAGTATGAGACCAGATTCATCGCTCTAGCCCGACATGCTCTTATGATACTTCCCACTGATCGGGAGAGGTTCAGAGATTTATCGAGGGATTGGCCCGGCCTATCAGACTTCAGATGGCTAGAGATTCCGGTCCAGACATATCATTCCAGGATGCAGCCAATGTGGCCAGGAGGATTGAGATGATTCTGTCACAGGGTGGTGGTCAGGGGGCTGACAAGAGGCCCCGTCATTTCGGCCGTTTCAGTGGAGCCTCATCGGGGGCAGGGATTCTTCAGGCAGAGGTCATCCTGCCAGACCTTTTCATTTAGCTCTCCAGGTTTCCCATGGTACTTCAGGTGGTCGTGGTTATCAGACGCACTATTCCGATCAACAGACTTACAGTGCGCCACCAGCTCCCATCAGTACACCGCCGCATCAGAGTTTTCGGGGTGGTCATTCAAGTCGACAGGGTCCGATTCTTTTCCCTCAACAGCCGAGGTCTTGTTACACTTGTGGCAATCCGAGCCACCTTGCCAGGTTTTGCCCTCGAGCATCAGGTAGTTCTCAGCATCAGGGTTCTCGTGCCATGGTACAGGAACCAGGTGTTCCACAGCCTGCCCAGCCAGATAGAGGTGGGGTAGAGGTGCTATAGGTGGAGGTAGAGGTCATAAAGGTGGGGGTAGAGGTGCTATAGGTGGAGCTAGAGGTCATAGAGGTGGATCTCAGGCTGCCAGAGGTGGAGGCTAGCCAGCAGGGGGCCGTCCCAGAGATGTGGTTCAGGGTGGTGGGGCCCAGCCCCGATGTTATGCTCTTCCAGCCAGGCCAGAGGCTGAGTCTTCAGATGTAGTTATTATAGGTACTATTCGGGTTGTGATAGAGATGCTTCAGTGTTGTTTGACCCACGATATATGTATTTGTATGTGTCCTCTTATTTTGCACGATACCTGGTCATGCCTAGTGATCCACTGAGTATTCCTGTTTATGTATCTACACCAGTGGGTGATTCTATCTTGGTCGATCGTGTCCATCGTTCTTGTGTGGTGGTGATTGGGGGTCTTGAGACCCGTGTTGAATTGTTGCTTTTGGGTATGGTCGACTTTGATGTTATATTGGGGATGGACAGGTTGTCCCTATATCATGCCATCTTGGATTGTCATGCCAAGATGGTGACCTTAGCCTTGTCAGATTTGCCCCGTTTGGAGTAGAAAGGAACTCCTTGTCATTCTACCCGCAGTGTTATTTCGTACGTGAAGGCTCGACGCATGGTCGAGAAGGGGTGTTTGGCTTATTTGGATTATGTGCGCGATTCTAGTGTTGAGGTTCCCTCTATTGATTAGGTGCCCGTGGTTCGTGAGTTTCCTGAAGTTTTCCCTTCAGACCTGCCGAGGATGCCACCCGACAGGGACATAAATTTCTGCATTGATCTGGCTCTGGGCACCCAACCCATTTCTATTCCGCCGTATCGCATGGCCCTGCCAGAGTTGAAAGAGTTAAAGGAACAGTTGTAGGATTTGCTTGGGAAGGGTTTTATTAGACCCAGTGTTTTCCCTTGGGGTGCTCCAGTGTTGTTTGTGAAGAAAAAGGATGGTTCGATGAGGATGTGCATTGATTACCGGCAACTGAACAAGGTTACAATCAAGAATAAGTATCCACTGCCGAGAATTGATGATTTGTTCGATCAGCTTCAGGGTGCCAGGGTATTTTCGAAGATAGACTTGAGATCTGGCTACCATCAGTTGAGGATTAGGGCATCCGATGTTCCTAAGACAGTTTTGCGCACTCGGTACGGGAATTACGATTTCTTAGTCATGTCGTTTGGGTTGACAAATGCCCCAGCAACTTTTATAGACTTGATGAACCGAGTGTTCAGGCCTTATTTGGAATCGTTCGTGATAGTCTTCATTGATGATATATTGATATACTCCCGCAGTCAGGAGGAGCACGATCAACATCTCAGAGTGGTTCTTCAGACTCTGGAGGATAGTCAGCTTTATGCAAAGTTTTTGAAGTGTGAGTTCTGGTTGAGTTCAGTTGCTTTCCTGGGTCATGTCGTGTCAGCAGAGGGTATTCAGGTTGACTCGAAGAAGATTGAGGCAGTCAAGAACTGGCCTAGACCAACATCAGCTACAGAGATTCAGAGTTTCTTGGGATTAGCAGGTTATTATCGTCAGTTCGTGGAGGGGTTCTCATCCATTGCATCCCCAATGACCAGGTTTGACCCAGAAAGGTGCCCAGTTCAGATGGTCGGATGAGTGCGAGGCGAGCTTTCAGAGGCTCAAGACAGCTCTGACTACGGCACCGGTATTGGTTTTGCCCACAGGTTCAGGGCCTTATACAGTCTATTGCGATGCTTCCCATATTGGGCTTGGTGCAGTATTGATGCAGGATGGAAAGGTCATTTCTTATGCTTCGAGGCAGTTGAAAATTCATGAGAAGAACTATCCAGTGCATGATTTGGAGTTGGCAGCCATCGTCCATGCATCGAAGATTTGGAGGCACTACCTGTATGGCGTGGCGTGTGAGGTGTTTACTGATCATAAGAGTCTTCAGTACTTGTTCAAGCAAAAGGAGTTGAATTTGAGGAAGAGAAGATGGTTGGAGCTGTTGAAGTATTATGATATTACCATATTATATCACCCGGGGAAGGCCAATGTGGTGGCCGATGCTTTGAGTAGGAAGTCTGCTAGTATGAGCAGTCTTGTTTTTATTCCGGTCAGTTAGAGGCTGCTTGCTTTTGATGTTCAGGCTTTGGCCAATCGATTGTGAGGTTGGATATTTCTGAGCCTAGTCGAGTGTTGGCTTGTACGGTCGCTCGTTCTTCATTATTGGAGCGTATCCGTGATCGGCAATTTGATGATCCCCATTTGTGTGTCCTTAGAGACACGGTGCAGCGCNGATGATGATGGTGTTTTGAGATTACAGGGGCGAGCTTGTGTGCCCAATGTTGATGGGATTCGGGAGTTGATTTTAGAGGAGGCCCATAACTCCCGGTACTCTATTCACCCGGGCGCCGCGAAGATGTATCAGGATTTGCGGTAGCATTACTGGTGGCGTAGAATGAAGAAGGTTATTGTGGCATATGTGGCGCAATGTTTGAATTGTCAACAGGTTAAGTATGAGCATCAGAGGCCTGGTGGTTTATTTCAGAGGATTGATATTCCCGAGTGGAAGTGGGAGAGGATCACTATGGACTTCGTTACTGGCTCCCGTTGACCCGGAAGAAATTCGATGCAGTTTGGTTCATTGTTGATAGGCTGACCAAGTCAGTGCATTTCATTCCTATGGCAGTCTCCTATTCATCCGAGAGGTTAGCTGAAATCTATATCTGGGAGATTGTTCGCTTTCATGGTGTGCCGATATCTATCATTTCGGACAGGAGCACGCAGTTTACCTTGCATTTCTGGGGAGCAGTTCAGCGAGAGTTAGGCACCCATGTGGAGTTGAGCACATCATTTCATCCTCATACGGATGGGCAGTCCGAGCGGACTATTCAGATATTGGACAATATGCTCCGAGCTTGTGTTATTGACTTTGGAGGATCATGGGATCAGTTCTTGCCTTTAGCAGAGTTTGCCCACAACAACAACTACCAGTCGAGTATCCAGATGGCTCCTTATGAGGCTTTATATGGTAGGCGGTGTCGATCTCCAGCTGGATGGTTTGAGCTGGGAGAGGCTCGGTTGTTGGGTACAGATTTAGTACAGGAGGCATTGGACAAGGTCAGGGTCATTCAGGATAGGCTTCGTACAGCTTAGTCCAGGCAAAATAGTTATGCAGATCGTAAGGTTCGAGATGTGGCTTTCATGGTGGGTGAGCAAGTATTGCTCCGAGTGTCGCCTATGAAGGGCGTGATGAGATTTGGGAATAAGGGCAAGCTTAGCCATATATTCATCAGTCCGTTTGAGATTCTTGATCGAGTGGGAGAGGTGGCTTATATACTTGCATTTCCACCTAGTTTATCAGCCGTACATCCAGTTTTTTCATGTGTCCATGCTTCGGAGGTATCACGGCGATCCAGCCCACGTGTTAGATTTCAGCACTGTCCAGTTGGACAAGGACTTATCTCATGATGAGGAGCCGGCATCCATTCTAGACCGGCAGATTCGTCAGTTGAGATCCAAGGGTTTCCCTTTTGTTCGTGTTCAGTGGAGGGGTCAGCCTCCTGAGGCATCGACCTGAGAGTCCGAGTCCGATATGCAGAGACTTTACCCTCATTTATTTCCCGACTCAGGTACTTCCTTCCTCTGTCCGTTCGAGGACGAACAGTTGTTTTAGAGGTGAAGAATGTGACGACCCAAAGGGTCATCACCTATGTTAATACCCATCTCGTACTTTTGAGGTCTTGAAAACCTCATTTGTATTGTCCTCGATTTGCGTGCACAGTCCGGACGCGTAGCCGGACATCTTAAATATGAGAATCTGTGAAAAATGCTAAGATTTGATATTAAAATGAATAAATTAGACTTCGGTCAACATTTTGGGTAAACGGACCCGGACCCATGATTTGACGGTCACGGAGGGTCCGTAGGAAAATAGGGACTTGGGCGAATGCCCGGAATCAAATTCCGAGGTCCCAAGCCCGAGAAATGATTTTTTGAGTAAAATTGTTTTTTGAAAATATTTAAGGAAATTGAAATTGAAATCTGATTAGAAAGTAATGGTATTGGGCCCGTATTTTGGTTCCGGCGCCCGGTACAGGTCTTATATATGGTTTAAGCACTTTCTGTAAAGTTTGGTTGAAATCGGATTTCGTTTGATGTGTTTCAGACTTAAAAATGGAAAACTTGATGTTTTATGAAATTTGATAGGATTCATGGATTGTGAGGCGTAATTCGATTTGTATGATGTTGTTTTGGCGATTTGATCGCACATGCAAGTTCGTAGGAGGTTGTGTGAGTAATCTATGAAATTTGGTATCGTTCCGAAATGTATAGGTCAGTTCAGCACGTTGTTAGCGAAGTTAGAAAACTTAAAATTCCTAAGTTTGGTTCTTGAGGTTTAGGGGTGTGATTTCGAGTTTTAGCGTTGTTTTGAGTGTTCTGAAGGCTCGAGCGAATCCGTATTATGATTTGGGTCTCGTTGGTATATTTGGATTACGGCTCGGGTGGGCCCAGGTGCCTTCCGGGCACCTAATGGGGCTAAAATACCAGCAAACTCAGCTGCTGGTGCACCTGCTCTGATGTGACCGCAGGTGCGGTTGCCCAGCTTCGCAGGTGCGAGGCCGCAAGTGCGGTCCCAGGCATCGCAAGTGCGATCACCAGTGGCCTGGCCAGCCATCGCAGGTGCGTCGCATTTCTCGCAGGAGCGAGACCGCAGGTGCAGTCTCCCCTTTCGTAGGTGCGATCCAAGACCCCCCAGCCTAATTCCGCAGGTGCGAGGTTTTTCTCGCAAATGCGAGACCGCAGGTGCGGTCCCAGCCATCGCAGGTGCGTCGCATTTCTCGCAGGAGCGAGACCGCAGGTGCAGTCTCCCCTTTCGTAGGTGCGATCCAAGACCCCCCAGCCTAATTCCGCAGGTGCGAGGTTTTTCTCGCAAATGCGAGACCGCAGGTGCGGTCCCAGCCATCGCAGGTGCGATGACTGTTCAGGCAGTGAGTTTAAGTATGAGTTTTAAACCCATTTCTCTCATTTTTCACCTTCTTCCTTAGGCGAATTCCACCATTTTTAAGAGCTTTCGACCAGGTCTTGTGAGGTAAGTAATTTCCACCCATAAATTTGTTCATGCATGTATCTTAGCCTAATTAACTACACAAATTAGTGCAAAAATTCAAGAAATTAGGTAGTAACCTAGAACTTGTAATCACCTTAGAATTTTCTGTGAATTGGCCATGAAATCAAGTAAAAATCGTATATTTATGATCCTTAGGCCTTGGGTGAGTGTTTCCTTCGAGAGTTTCGAGAATCCGAGCGAGCGGGCCCGGGGTCGAATTTTGATAAATTTGAAAGAATGCTAGGAAATGGATAATTAGGCCATGTAATTGAATCTTTGAATCCTTATTGATATACTTGAGTTGATTATGCCTAGATAATACCATTCCGGAGTCGAATTCTAAAGGAAAGGCGGTGTTAGAGGGTTGATTGCTATACTTTGGACCCGAGGTAAGTGTTCGGTCTAACCTTAGCTTAAGGGAATAGGAGTTGAGTATAATTTGCTACTTGCTACTTTTCAAATACGATGTATAGGCATGGTGACGAGTATCTATACATTGGTGTCTAGCATGACCGTGAGCCCTTATATTGTGAATATTTTGATTTTGTGGTACTTTCCATGCTTAATTGATGATTTCTATATATTGTAAAGAATATGTGAAGGGAATCGTATTCTGTAAACTCTATTGGAGCATTGGCTCAAATTGTAACGAATAATGAAGAAATATGAGATATTACATCCTTTGGAGCATTGGCTCAAGTGATAGAATAAATCATGGAAATGAAAGTGAAATAAAGAGAAAGAGTTATTGAAATATACCCTTGCCGGGATTTAATTGTGCAGTTGATGTTCCCTTGCCGGGATTTAATTGTTTAATTGATGTTACCCTTCCCGGGATTTATTATTGTTCCCTTGCCGGGATTTAATTGTTTAATTATTGTTCCCTTGCCGGGATTTAATTATTTAATTATTGTTCCCTTGCCGGGAATCCTATATCTATTCTGTTTACTTCCTTGCCCTTGGTTGTGATTGCTGTTTGGGTGAGGAAGAGTGTTAAAGCACGAAGGGTGATGTCGTGCACTTGTCTTGGTGAGAATGAGAGTAAAGCACGAAGGGTGATGCCGTGCATTGTTTGATATTGTCTCCCTTGCTGGGATGTTGAGATTGCTGTTGTTGTTCCCTTACCGAGATTTTTATTTCTATTCTGTTTACTTCCTTGCCCTTGTTTGTGATTGCTGTTTGGGTGAGGAAGAGTGTTAAAGTACGAAGGGTGATTCCGTGCATTGGTTGACATTGTGAGGAAAGACTGTAAAGCACGAAGGGTGATCCGCGCCGTACGATGTACCATTCCGTACCATATTCATTGATTATACAGTGAGGGAAGAGAGTAAAAGCACGAAGGGTGATGCCTTGCCATGATTTACATTGATTTCATTATACATTGCATAGTGAGGAAAGAGAGTAAAAGCATGAAGGGTGATTCCGTGCCATGATTTACATTGATTTCATTATACATCGCATAATGATGAAAGAGGGTAAAAGCACGAAAGGTGATGCCGTGCCATGATTTACATTAATTATATTATACATTGCATAGTGAGGAAAGAGAGAAAAAGCATGAAGGGTGATTCCGTGCCATGATTTACATTAATTATATTATACATTGCATAGTGAGGACGAGAGTAAAAGCACGAATGGTGATGCCGTGTAAGTTTGTGAGTTCTTGTCCTTATTGATATGCTGGCTTTGCTATTCTTTTCCTTATTGAGATTTCTTATATGAAATTGTTATCTCCCCACAACATGTTCCCTTTCCTTTATTCGTTGTTTTCCCCCTATATTTCTTATCCGTTGCACATATGTATATTTATTTATTTGAACTGCACAAGTTTATTTGGTAGTCTGGTTCTAGCCTCGTCACTACTTCGCCGAGGTTAGGCTAGGAACTTAATCAGTACATGGAGACGGTTTACTGATCCTACACTTGCACTTCTTTATGTTGTGCAGATTACGCAGCCGGACCCGAAGGACATCATTAGTGGGAGTGTCTTCCAGCTCATCATAGAGGCTTCAAGGTATACCCGCTGGCGTTCGTGGACCTTGGCTTCTCTTCCATCCCTTTGTCTTCGATTCTGTTTTGTTTTTCCTTTAGCTTCAAAGGCAGACATGTATTTCCTTTCAGACTTGTATTTAGCACTCTTAGATAGTTCGTGAGTTTGTGACTCCAGGTTTTGGGAAATTTTGCGTCGTTGTATTATGATTGTCCTTACTTAGCTCGGGACTGTATTTGTTCCGCTGATTATATTTCGAATTGTTTTAGCTTATTATGAATAATTGAGATTATTATGCTAGTTTAGCTATATACGTTGGCTTGTCTAGCGGGTTCAACGTTAGACGCCATCACGGTCCGATGGTGGGATATCGGAGCGTGACAAGTTGGTATCAGAGCACTAGGTTACTTAGGCCTCACAACTCACGGACAACTCGGTAGAGTCTGAGGGATCGGTACGGAGACGTCTGTACTTATCCCCCAGAGGCTGCAAAGTTAGGATGACTCCATATTTCTTTTCTTCTCTGTCGTGCGCTATGATTCTGAGTACTGATTGAGTTTCTATTCTATTATCTCGAAAATGGTGAGGACGCGTGCTTCCCTTGGTTCCGCCCAGCAGCCTGACAATCCTGCTACAGCTCCTACTCGGGGTCGAGGACGATGCCTTGCTAGAGGCCGAGGCCGGCGCCAGGCTCAGCCTAGAGCAGCAGCCCTAGTGGAGGACCCTCAGGTCGATTCTGATGAGGAGGTCCAAGTTCCGGCAGTCCCAATTGGACCAGCTCAGGTCCTAGAGGGGTTCATAGCTACCCCAGTGCTTCAGGACGCCCTTGTCCGTCTAGTCGGACTCATGGAGAGTGTAGCACATACAGGTCTTCTTCCTACAGCACCAACCGTCTCTCAGGCTGGGGGAGGTGCCCAGACTCCTGCCGCCCGCGTGCAAGAGCAGCTAGCTCCACAGTTACAAACTCCGGCACCTCAGCCAGCCGGAGTAGCTCAACCGGGTAGTGCAGCACCGGTAGCAGAGGGAGCACCTATGTCAGCAGATGCTCTATGGAGACTGGACCGATTCACCAAGTTATTTACTGCTACTTACACTGGTTCACCATCAGAGGACCCCGAGGATAATTTTGACAGGTGCCACGAGGTTCTTCAGAACATGGGCATAGTGGAGTCAAACGGGGTTGACTTCGCTACTTTTCGGTTATCGGGCGCAGCCAAGAGTTGGTGGAGAGATTATTGCCTAGCCAAACCAGCTGGATCTACACCTTTGACTTGGACTCAGTTCTCAGAGGTATTTCTGGGGAAGTTCCTTCCATTACTCAGAGAGAGGACCTTCGGAGGCAGTTTGAGCGTCTCCAGCAGGGATCTATTTCAGTCACTCAGTTGAGACCAGATTCATCGCTCTATCCCTACATGCTCTTATGATACTTCCCACTGATCGAGAGAGGGTTCGGAGATTTATCGAGGGATTGGCCCGACCTATCAGACTTCAGATGGCTAGAGAGTCCGGTACAGACATATCGTTCTAGGATGCGGCCAATGTGGCCAGGAGGATTGAGATGATTCTGTCACAGGGTGGTGGTCAGGGGGCTGACAAGAGGCCCCGTCATTTCGGCCGTTTCAGTGGAGCCTCATCGGGGGGCAGGGATTCTTCAGGCAGAGGTCATCCTCCCAGACCTTTTCAGTCAGCTCTCCAGGTTTCCCATGGTACTTCAGGTGGTCGTGGTTATCAGACGCACTATTCCGATCAGCAACCTTACAGTGCGCCACCAGCTAATTATTAGTTTTCGGGAATACCTTCAAGAATTTTTGGCCTAAAACACAAGTAAAAGAGAGGAAATAATAGGTTGAAATCCCTACTTATCATTAGGTATCCACACCTTTTCACTATTCTCCAGATACTTTTCTATGTACGTTCGAGGACGAACGCTTGTTTTAAAGGTGGAGATTGTGATGACCCGATAGGTCATCTAGAAATTTAGAACATAATTCTATGTTTCAAAGCCTCTAGTAGCTTCTTTAATCCTTCCTCAATTTGCGTGCGTAGTCCGGGTATTTTTCCAGAAGGCTTTTCATGTCAAAACTAAGAAAATACGAAATTTTTACCTTAAAAATCATTTGAGTTGACTTTGGTCAACATTTCGAGCAAACGGACCCGAATCCGTGTTTTGACGATCCCGGTGGGTCCATATCGTGATTTGGAACCTGAGAGTATGCAGAGATCGAATTTGAAGGTCCTTAGCTCAAGTTATTTATCTTTGTCAAAAATTAAAAGTTTAAAGGTTTAATGATTTTAAAGAATTGACCAATATTTGAATTTGTTGATACCGGGTCCATATTTTGGTTTTGGAACCCAGTATAGGTTCATTACTATATTTATGACATGCTTGTCAAATTTGGTGGGAAGCCGAGGGGACAGACCATCGTGAACGTGTTAGCCACAGAGGCTTTGCTCTTCACGAACGCGTCAGGTTTCATGCGAACACGATGAACACCTGGCGCCTAGTGTTAAAGCAGAACCAACTCGGGATTTTTGCCATTCTTTCAGAATTTCAAAACAGGAAACCCCTAGAGACGATTTTTTCAAGAGTTTTTCTTCCCCAATTTGTTGGTAAGTGATCCTAACCTACTTTCATTCAATTACCCATTACGTTTCTTAAGTTTTCAACCTAAAATCTAGTGTTTTCATGGTAGAAATTGGGGCGTTTGGGTAGAATTAGGGATTTTTGTAAAATTGGAATTTAGACCCCAAATTGAGATCAGATTTTGAAAAAAGTTATATAATCGGTCTCGGGGGTGAATGGGTAAATGGATTTTGGTTCGAACCTCGGATTTTGACCAAGCAAGCCTGGGGTCGATTTTTGACTTTTTGGGGAAAAGTTTTTTGCATTGTAATTGACTCCTTTAGCAATATTTAATATTATTGAGTCAATTGTGATTAGATACGAGTGGTTTGGAGGTAGATTCTAGAGGAAAATACCTGGTAGATCTTTGAATTGGTCCTTGGAGCGAGGTAAGTGTCGTGGTTAACCTTGACTTAAGGGATTAGGAATTGTTTGCCTATTTACTTCATGTTTAGATGTTTGTCACAATGTATATGTGAGGTGACGAGTACTTATGCGTTGTTGTTGGGTCAAAGCATGCGGTAGAACTAGTTTTCTTGCAATTTATTTCCTTCTTTGATCATGATATCTCTGCTTAGTCTAATTAATTATTAAATTGTTCATTTTTCACGCATTTCCTAGCTATTTGAGATATTTGAGTATTGTTTTTCCCGAAGTTTAGGATGGTATTGTGGAAACATTGTTGATATGAGGCATGTTCTTGTTTATTCTGGCTCCCTTTTATTTATGTTCATTGTTATATGGTAAGGGAGAGTATTAATGCACAAAGAGTGATGCTGTGCCGTATGTGAGTGTTAATGCACGAAGGGTGATTCCATGCGATATTGTGAGTGTTAATGCACGAAGGGTGATGTCGTGCCGTATGTGAGTGTTAATGCACGAAGGGTGATGACGTGCCATATTGTGAGTATTAATGCACGAATGGTGATGCCGTGCCATGTTATGAGAGTTAATGCACGAAGGGTGATGTCGTGCCGTATCTATTGATTTACACTGAGAGTGAGAGTAAAAGCACAAAGGGTGATGCCATGCAGTATCATTTTTTCATTGTGAGGTTGAGAGTAAAAGCACGAAGGGTATCTCCCGTATCTTGTATCCCTTTTAGCATGTCCCCCCTCCCAATAGCACATGGTTAACTTTTATCTGTTGTTATCTTGCACATATATTGTTATCTGCACTTGTTTATTATTTGAGTGTCTTGTCATAGCATCGTCACTACTTCGTCGAGGTTAGGCTCGACACTTACGAGTATATGGGGTCGGTTGTACTCATACTACACTATGCACTGCTTGTGCAGATTTTGGTACCGGCCCTAGCTTCCCGTGAGGTGCAACAACATGGACTTGTTTATTGGAGACTCGAAGTAGATCTGCTGGCGGCCGCAGACCTTGGAGTCCCCTTCTATTTTTCCTATTTTACTGTTTCTTTTCATTCAGAATGTTTGTATTTCTTTCAGACTCTGTTTATAGAAAATTCTAGAAGCTCGTGAGTTGTGACTCCAGATCCGAATTGTAGTAGATATTATGGGCATTTATGTTATTCCGCATTTCTATTTAGCTTGTGTTTGGCTTAATTAATTCTGTTATTGAAATTGACTTAAGGGTTCTCTAACGTTGGCTTGCCTAGAAAGTGAATGTTAGGCACCATCACGGTCCCGAAGGTGGGAATACCTGGTCGTGATAGAAAGATATCTTTGAAGATGACTTCAGGCAAAGTCATGACTCTAAACAATGTTCTCCATGTTCCTGAAATTCGCAAGAATTTTGTCATTGCTGGACTTCATATCAAGAATGGATTTAAGTTTGTGTTTATTTCTGAAAAAGTTGTAATAACTAAGAATGGTGTGTATGTAGGAAAATGTTACCTAATTGAGGGCCTTTTAAAGTTGAATATAATAGCTATTGATATCAATAAAATTCAAGCTTCTTCTTACTTACTTGAGTCAAATAATTTATGGCATGCACATTAGGTCACGTCAACTTCAAAACTATACGAAAAATGGTTAACTTAGAAGTATTGCCTAAATTTGAATGCGCTAATTTGAAATATCAAATTTATTTGGAACCTAAGTACGTAAACATCCTTATAAGTCGGTTGAAAGAAATTCAAATTCTTTACACTTAATCCACACAGATATTTGCGACATGAAGTCAATATTATCTCACGGTGGGAAAAAGTATTTCATAACATTTATTGACGACAATACTAGATATTGCTATATTTACTTACTTAATAGAAAATATGAATCAATTGAGGCATTCAAGCAATACAAAAATAAAGTTGAAATACAACTAAACAAAAAGATCAAAATGATAAAAAGTAATAGGGGTGGCGTATATGAATCTCCTTTTGAAGAAATATGTTTGGAATAAGGCATATTCACCAAACAACTGTCCCTTACTCACTGCAATCTAATGGAATTTCGGAAAGAAATAATAAAACGTAAAGGAGATGATGAATGCCTTGTTGATAAGTTCAGATTTATCCCAGAACTTGTGGGAGGGAGGGGGGAAGTTGTTCTTATAGCTAACTAAATACTCAATCAAGTTCCCCATAGAAAAATGCAAACCATTTCATATGAAAAATAGAAAGGTAGGAAATTTAACTTAAAATATTTTAAAGTGTGGGGGATTTTGGCTAAAGTGCAAATTCCTAAACCCAAAAGGGTGAAGATTGGACCGAAAATGGTTGATTGCATTTTCATGGGATATGAAAGAAATAGTAACGCATATTGTTTTCTGGTTCATAACTAAGAAAATCCCGACATTTATATTAATATGATAATCGAATTCAATAATGCTGAATTCTTTGAGAATATTTATCCATATAAAAATTAATGCAAGGCATCTAGTGAAAAACCTAAGAGACCTCGAGAAGAAGCAAATGAAAGTACGTTTTGTGAGGAAAATCTAAGACGTAGTAAACGTCAAAGGACAACTACTTTCTTTGGACCAGACTTTCTGAAAATTTTGTTGGAAAATGAGCCTCAAATGTTTAAAGAAGCAATGTCTTCCTCAAAAAACACAATATTGGAAAGAGGCAGTCAATAGTGAGATAGAATCCATATAAAGTAATCATACTTGGAAATTGATTGACCTTCTTCGAGGAAATAAACCTTTAGGGTATAAGTGGATTTTCAAAAAGGAAAATGAAAGCTGATGGTACTATTGACAAATATAAGGCAAGATTAGTTGTCAAAAGGGTTTAGGCAACGAGAAGGTCTTGATTACTCTGATATACTCACCGGTACCGAGGATTACATCTATTCGGGTGTTAATAACGTTAGCCGCTGTTTATGGTATTGAAATCCATCAGATGGATATGAAGACAATCTTCTTAAATGGATATTTGGAGGAAGAAATTTATATGGAACAACATGAAGGGCTCGTAGTTCCAGGAAAAAAAAGGTGTGCCGACTTGTCAAGTCACTTTACGGATTGAAAATAGCACCCAAAGACATTAAAAACACTCCAAATCATATAGTCATTATATGTTTATATGTTGATGATATGTCAATAATGAGCAAAGAAATTGTGGATATAAATGCTACTAAGCGTATGCTTGCTAGCAAGTTTGATAAGAAAGACTTAGGAGTTGCTGATTTAATTCTAGAAATTAAAATCCATAGGACTCCTCAAGGAGTGGCATTGTCTCAATATCATTACGTTAAAATGGTACTTAAAAAATCAAGTATTTAGATTTCAAAGTCGCAAAGACCACGATTGATGTAAATGTGGCTCTTACAAAGAATCTAGGTCAAAGAAAATCTCAATCGGATTATGCTCGAGTGTTGGGAAGTTTAATGATATCATGAATTGTACACGACTTGATATAACTTGTGTAGTAAGTAAACTGATTCATTACACAAGTAATCCCGAACAACCTCATTGGATGACAACGAAACAAGTTTTAAGGAATCTAAAACATAAACAAGTTTATGCTTTGCACTACAATAAGTATCCTGTGGTAATTGAAGGATATAGTGATGCAAATTGGATCACAGGGTCATCAGAAACAAAGTCCACAAGTGAATACATGTTTACTATTGTTGGAGGAGCAATGTCTTGGAAATCAACAAAACAGACATGCATCGCTCGCTTTATAATGGAGTTTGAGTTTATAGCTTTAGATAAGGCTGGAGAAGGAGTTGAATGGCTCCGGAATTTCTTGGAAGATATTCCATTTTGGTCCAAAGTAGTGGCTCCTATATGCATACATTGTGATAGTCAAGCGGAAATAGGAAGGGATAGAAGCGTTATGTATAACGAAAAATCTCGTCACATACGACGAAGACATAATACCGTTAGACAACTAGTCAGTAATTATCACAATTGACGACGTTAAGTCAAAAAATATTATGTGTCATATTCACTTACAAAAGGCCTAAATAGAGAGGAAGTTAGTAAATCATTGAAGGAAATGGGACTATGGCCGAGACAAGTCACTGTGGGGGTAACTCTACCTAGAAGACTGGAGATCCCAAGATCTTGGTTCAAGGAGATCAAATAAAGTCATTAGTGACGGTTCAACATTGTCAAATAAATTTTTTGTCTATTCTCATGATGAGACAATGTTCAGTACCAAGGATAAATCGTTAAGGCTTTTTAATAGTTTCTAAGTTTGATACGGAGTATATCAAATAGTGTATCTATGGCATAACACGTTTAGGAATCATCTATATAAGTGTGAAGTGCCGCTTCAAGGAGAATTCTGTAAGGCCAGTTCTCTACGCACTTATGAACTAGGCAGTGTTCATGGCTGAAACGAACACAACAATGAGAACCAAAGGAGGTTAAAGGATTGATTGTATGACTTATAGATGTCTAGGTATACACCAAAGCTTGACAGTTTAAAGATATCAAATCTACCGATTGACCGAGTATATCCGGCATAAGTTCACTATGAAAAGTTCAAAGGGAAACCTACTTGCGATTAATCCCTGCTTGTAAATCATACAGTTTTTCATGCATGCATATTTTCAGATAGTCATTCCCCATTCATGTGGGGGATTGTGGGTTTTAATCTAATTAGATAAGAGGTATGGATGGGAATGGAGGGAAAAGATTTGGAGGAAACCGAAAAGTTTGAATTAGTTTCCTTGACTAATGCACTTTGTCCCTCATCGGAAAAAGAAAAAAAAAATCTTTGTGATTATATAGAGAAACACATTCTCTAGCTCTTAAAAAGTTAAGAAGAAGTGATGTCTCGTACTGTCGTCGCCATCGTCATTGCTGGCTTCAGCCTCGGCTTCAGATTTGGTCAATTGATATGGTTAATTGATAATTTTTTGAACCAAATTTATTTCCCGTTTTTCGTTATATAATTTCTTTTATAATATTTTTTCACGGAATTTTAATTTAAAATTTGCGGTTCCCAACGGTTGTTTTGAGTTTAAAATTTGCGAACAGACTTCTGCCGAAATGGTACCTCAAATTAACAGGTTCCTTCGCACCTATTCAACCTAGACTATTTGGCTATAAATTCAGAGGTTTTGCCTCATTTTTCATAAACAAAATATGCACACTCTCCCCCTTCTCCATTTCTGCATTGTTTTCCAACAAGCAAATCGTAAGCATTAGTGTGGTTTAGTGTTGTTTGTTAAGTTTGACGAAGTTCTGTAATTTCCATTGCCGGTACTACAGAATAGTTGTTCCGTTCGATCCTGGGAAGAATTAATCTAACAATCTTGGGCAACATTGAGGGGATTAAATTCCTTAAGGAAACACAGTTTTTAGTTTGGCTCGGAATTTTATTTATTCTATTTCTATTCTGCTTCTGTTTGTTTTATTTTTTGCATAAATTATTTACGAACACATGTCTATAAAAAAAAAAATAACATAAGAAATCGATAAATAAAATACAAAGATCATTTTTCTCTGTGTTCAGTATAATCTTTCAACCAAAGGGAAAGTGTGTTGGTGTGAAGGAGAGCATTTTCTAATTTTTTTCATGTCCGGTTGATCAATATATTTTGAAAAATATTTTTTATAGGAAAACAAGTTCCTAAAAAATTAGGAAAATGAAATTCCTAGTGCGGTAGGGAAAACAAGTTCCACGTATGGCCATTTCATACTAATTGTCTCCTCCCAACCCCCAACATCTCACCTCTTGCCCCCTCCACCCGGCCCCCACACGCTCGTGACCGGACCCCTACCCTACATACCCACCTCCTGGCCACTCATCCTCGCCACCCCCACACCACCATAACCCGCTTTATCAATCCACCACCACCCTTATCCCTACTCACCACCACCTTCATAATGTTTGCCTAGACTATACATAAATGCTCTTAGGACCCATCACCCCACCCATCCACCCGAAAAAGTCGTCAATGATGAATCGATCATTCGATATCCTTTTCCTTCTGTGATAGAATGGAAGAAAAGTAATGAAACCTGCGATGGCTACTGAATAACCTCCTTTTACTTTCTCAATAATAAAGCCTTTGACCTTTGTATTCGTTCGCCAAATCTTGTTCAGTTCCATCCAAGCTCGGTTTTGTCTGAATCTTCGTGGAAGAAGAAGAAGCGGTTCACCAGCCACTACATCTGTAGATCCCACCAAATCATTAAACCTGGCGGCTGCTCGCTCTTTGATCAGTGATTCACCGGCCANTAAGCTCGATTTTGTCTGAATCTTCGTGGAAAAAGAAGAAGCGGTTCACCAGCCACTACATCTGTAGATCCCACCAAATCATTAAACTTGGCGGCTGCTCGCTCTTTGATCAGTGATTCACCGGCCACTAGATCAATGATGAATCTCTCTAAAATCTGCTCTTTGATCAGTGATTCACCGGCCACTAGATCTAGGAATCCCACCTTATTCTCAAACCTGGTGGCTCGGTTGATTGGCACTCCCAAAACTCACTATCGAGTTGTAACCGAAGTAGATCAAGAAAAGGGACGATGCCCAGACGACATATTTGACCCAATGTCAAACAGGCCAAAGGCTCAGAATGAGACGAGTCAGGGATCCAGAATGACTTCATTGACTGATCATCGAGCAAGAAAGACGCTTTACGCAACATTTCAGGTCGGAAAACCTATAAGCGTGTCATCAAGTTAGGTTAGGCCAACCTCGGAACTAGATGTGGTCACCTTTCCGATCTAACACCACAGGCGATGGCCAGGGATCATCCTCTCAATAGGACAGAAAGAAGGAATCTTCCTAGGAAGAACCTAGACGGTTTCTGGAAGCATCCTTTACTTTGTTGTTCACAGTAGCAGCTTGCCAAGTGGGAGAATGAGGACCGTCGGATCGAGGGCATGAANCTGGAAGCATCCTTTACTTTGTTGTTCACCGGCTCAAGTAGGTACACCAAATAAGGAAAGGAGTTCTCGTTTTCAAATTCTAGAAAATCCCAAAATAAAAAGGTCTACTCACCTCGTACTACCCCCCATTGTGCATCATGTGTAACATCAAGGAAAGGGAAGGCTCATACTACCGCGGCGGGAGGTCGTCTCCCAACACATTCCCCCTATAGTTGATCTGCCACAGATTGAGGCATATCTTTTGGAGATGGTCACGTCAGCGGCGGCAAGTGGATCATTCATGCGCAGACTTAACTGAAAAAGAAAGATTCCCTTTTGTTACCGACCTTCTTCCCTTGACCGGTGTTCTAGGTCTCCTTATCCAAAAGGACACTTTGTGGTGTTTTGTTATAACTATTTTTCTTTGAAAATATTTTACACTGAAAGGAGAAAAATGACTTTTCTCACTTATGGATAAAAGTAATTATTTTTCTTACGATTATGTTAACTCTTAATTTTGTATCGTCTTCTCTTACTAACATTTAGATATTATTTTTAATTATTAATAATAAATAATATAAATTCTATATGATTTGTTAATAAAATCATTAATTTTATTTTTCAAAATTATTTTTCACTCACCAACCGAGCACCAAAATACATTTTTCTAAAAAAAATCATGAAAAACATATAAGATAAAAAACTATTTATGAAAAATAACTTCCGTCATACAGTTATGCCATAAGCCGAATTAATAGCCAATTGACTTTGGCCTAATTATGATAACATCCATTCAAGAAAGATATCCTAAACCCCTCCAGCCAAGCAATGATCAAAATAGAAAGTCAAATTCTTAGGTATTTTGTTTGTCTCATAATATGTAGGCCCATATTTCCTTTTCAGAATATGTACTTTCTTATTTATAAATTATGCAAGATTCACAATTTGACTTCAAGATATATTTTTAGTTCTTTCTGCTAAAAAAATTGTTTTTAGATAAGACAAATAGATGGATGCTATAATTGTGGAAAAGAAAGAAAAAGAGGAGCTGAGATAATTCATTTATCTAAGCCTCTCAAAAATATCATTGACTCTAGTTAATCCATTAAAGTGAGTTACTAATTGCCTTGTGATATAGCACACAAGAAATTCGAACAACTGCCTCAAATACATTATTCGAAAACACTAAAAGGATAATATAAGAGTCAAAGGTTCCTAACCAAATAGAATTCTCTCCCTCACAATCCTACCAACTTTTATCCTTTATTCTTTATCAATCAATCATTTATAACCTCTCCTAAACCTTCTCTTAACCTAGCCTCCAATGGCTGCTTCAACTTCCTTTTCCCTAATGCACTATTCTATATGCAAACTGCAGGATGGCCTTTTGGAGTTTTTTCCCTTCATTTCATCTCCTTGGCCTCCTGTTTCTCTCCCTAATTAGCAACCAAATCTTCTTGATCGTCGCCGCTACAACCACCATCACCACCACCACCAGCGTTCGTGTTGGAGTCATTTTGAAACCAACTGGTCTACATGTTCCCGTCTTTAGGGAGGCGCCGGCTTTTCGTAATGGGAGAGATTGCGGTTCAGCGGCCGCTGATCGTATTCATGTCGCCATGACCCTTGATGCTAATTACTTGAGAGGTATTGTAGAAATGTATGACTAGCTTATCTAAAAAATTAAGTCGTCTGATATATTATACTTTTAATTATAACATTATGTTTCAACACGCCTCCCGATGTTTCTTTTTCGAGTGAAAATTTTATGTATTGATGTTGTAAATAATATTTACATAATTAACATGCTACTATAAGTCAAACTACCTGATGGTGTAAAATGATATTTACACTGTGTCAAATACATGCAAAAAAGTTTTTCTTTTTACATGGCAATAAGATATTTGAACTCATGATCCTCTTGCCTGTACTCAGATATACCATATATATGTCGAAATATATATATATATATATATATATATATAACCATATCTTTTAAAATCTTAAATTGTTAATAGGTTATTAATTACTTAAGTATATGATTTCCTGCAGGTACAATGGCTGCTGTGTTATCTATCTTACAACACTCAACATGTCCAGAAGATGTCATGTTTCACTTCCTATGTTTAAGACATGAACCTGTGGTATTTTCTAGCATTAAGTCCACTTTCCCCTACCTCAATTTCAAGCTCTACAAATTTGATGCCCATAGGGTCCGTGGCCTAATTTCAAAGTCCGTTCGTCAAGCCTTAGACCAACCATTAAATTATGCGAGAATTTATTTGGTTGATCTAATTCCTATGGACGTGAAACGCGTAATTTATCTTGATTCTGACATAGTTATTGTTGATGATATTGCAAAATTATGGCAAGTTGATCTTGGTGACAAGGTACTAGCAGCACCTGAATATTGTCAAGCAAATTTCACAACTTATTTTACTGAAACATTTTGGAACGATCCAAAATTTTCGCGAACGTTTGAAGGACGAAAACCTTGCTATTTCAACACAGGAGTTATAGTTATGGATGTGGAGAAATGGAGACAAGGAAATTATACACAACAAGTTGAGAATTGGATGGTTGTTCAAAAGCAAAAAAGAATATATCACTTAGGTTCTTTGCCACCATTTTTACTTACACTAGCAGGAAATATTATGCCAGTTGATCATAGATGGAACCAACATGGATTGGGTGGTGATAATATTGAAGGTAAATGTAGGAGTTTACATCCTGGGCCAATTAGCCTACTACATTGGAGTGGTAAAGGCAAACCATGGTTGAGATTGGATTCAAGAAAACCATGTACTGTTGATCATCTGTGGGCTCCGTACGATCTTTATCGTTCCTTGAGGCATTCCTTCGAGGAATAATGTATTACCCGACAGACAAGAGCGGATTCAAAATTTTAACTTGATAGGTTCATCGTCGTGATCTTACGACTGAACTGTTAATGTACTTTTAAAATTATTGAGTTATTGAAATTTTAGTAATTTTCATGTATACATACAAGTTCAAAGTTAAAAATATTGGGTTAGCTGAACCTATACCTTCTTAGCTAGATCTCCCAATGAAAAAAGAGGCGGATCTAGATCGTGCTCTGCGAGACTGCGCTCTGCGGGTACAACTAACATAAATCATCCCCGACATAACCCACCTTGTCTAGTTGCGTGCGCAATAATAAAGTAAATGTCCACCTTGTCTCGCCGCACGCACATAATAATATTCCCACATTGTCTCGCCACATGCGCAAACTCACATATATAACCCGCATTGTCATGCCGCATGTGCAAATATTAATAATAATAATAATAATAATAATAATAATAATAATAGCACAGACAACTCACGTGTGAACACCCTGATAATTCTCTCAACAATACCACGCGTGCCAATAAAATAACAACACAATGTAATGTCTTTCACCATATTTGGTCATATGCCACAACTTTTTCTGAAAACAATTCTAATACCACAACCACGCATAGCCCTCAACTCAATACCACTGAGTACAACAATAACAACAACATAACATGAGGGTACGATAAATAAATCAACACAAAAACTACAAAACACAAAGAAATAGAAGAATGAACTCACAATAAAAGACGCAACATGTAATAATAGTTTAAAAAAGAATAGCTCTAACAAGGGGAGAGATAATGTATAACAATGATTCCACATAAGTACAACTCAACGATAAGAGAGATAGCATAAATCAAAATCCAAATACGGATAAGTCAACAATTAAAGGGGTAACAAAAGCCTCAATTAAGGTTAAGAATTTACGGGAATGACAACAATAACTTTATTTAAGGTTAAGCAATTATGGAAAAGGCATCAATAACTTCAATTAAGGTTAAGCAACTAACGAAAGAATATCAATAACTTCAATTAAGGTTAAGAAATTATGAAAAAGACATCAATAACTTCAATTAAGGTTAAACAATTAAGGAAAAGACATCATGGCAATAAAAGAGGCGACAACTTTAATTAAGGCACATAAGAGTTTATTGGCAACAAGGGTGGAACATGAGTCAATCAACTCCAAATAAGACATGTGAGGGTGAATTTAGCACGTGGAGAATTTAACATGATAAGACAACTTCATATTTAATGAGCATAAGAACCTAAGAGCCTAAAAGGGTCAAATTCCCACAAATAAGCTCAATTACGTACTCGTCACCTCGCGTACACGGACTTCACATGACACAATTAGCACAAATGACTCAAATCCTAAGGGGTAGTTCCCCTACACAAAGTTAGGCAACATACTTACCTCAAAGAAGCTAGACCGATACTCTAAAATGACCTTCTCATGCGAAACAACCTCCGGACGACTAAAATCTAGCCAAAATAACTTTATAACATAAATAAAACTATAGGAAACGATTCCGGATAATAAAGCTTCGATCCTTAATTAAAAGAAAAAAGTCAACCCCGAGCTCGTACCTCGGAACCCGATAAAATTCACAAAATTCACCAAAATCCGAACACCCACAAGTCCAACCATACCAAAATTATCAAATTCCAATATTACATCGTCCCTCAAATCCTCATTGTATATTTTTTTGAAAGATTTTACAAAATTCCCATTTTCTCTCATTCAATTCACTACTTTAATGATAAAAATAATTAAGAAATCATGAAATATAATCAATTCCGGATAGAGAACACTTATCCTAATCAACCACATGAATAACCCCTCAAAAATCGCCAAAATCTAAAGTTTACAACTCAAAATATGATAAAAATGGCTAACCCCCAAATTATATGCTTCTGCCCAGCCCTCTTCGCATTTGCGTACAATAATGTTGTGCTTGCAGCCTCACTTTTACGGGAAAATCAATGCACCTATGTAACGACCCGAGCGATCGTTTTAAGAAATTGCATTCCATTCAACTCTTTGAAGTCTTGAGAGGCATAGTATGATGTATTTTGACTTGTATGAATCGTCGATTTTGGTTTTTCAGGTTATTCAGATTTGATTTGAAAAATGATTCTCAATTAGGAAGCTTTAAGTTGGAAGTGTTGATCGAATTTGAGTTTTTAGCGTTTGACCTTGGTTCGGAGTTTTGATGGTTCCGTTAGGTCAGAATGGTGATTTTGGAATCGGTCGTGTGCTGGGAACCTCCATTTGGAGACTTCTAGAAGGTTTCATCACTAATTGGCGAAAATTGGAAATTTGGAGGTTTGAAATGTTCATATGTTTGACCGAGATTTGCCTTTTGATGATATCAGGTTCAGATTATGGTTTCGGGAATTGGAATAGCTTTGTTATGTTATTTGGGATTTGTGTGCAAAATTTGAGCTCATTCCGGATTGATTTAATATGTTTCAGCACAAGTTTTGGAAGTTGAAAGATTCAAAGTTCATTAAGTTTGATTTGAGGTGCGATTTGTCGTTTCGATGTTGTTATGTGTGATTTTAGGTCTCGTGTAGGTCCGTGTTATATTTTGAGACTTGTTGGTATATTCGTACGGGATCCCGGATGACTCGAGTGTGTTTCGGACTGGATTCAAATTATTTTGGAACTATTTGGTTAAGGCTGGTTTGGCTGGGATTCTGGTGTGACCGCACATGCGGAGCTATGAGCACAGGTGTGGAGCCGCAAAAACGGCAGTATCATCGTAGAAGCGGACAATTTACTGGGGCAGGAGTCCGCAAATGCATAGGTTTCTTCGCATCTGCGAAGGCGCATATGCGATGTGTGGGGGTGCAGAAGCGAAGACTAGCATAGAAGCGTGCTTTTGGTTCGCACTTGCGGTTGCGCAGAACTGGAGCTTTTTCTGCAGGTGCGATGGGAGAGTTTCCATTTCCTCTCTGCAGAAGCGGCATTGTTGCAAAAGCGACACCGCAGAAGCGGCTACTATTCAACACATGCGGAAAGGCCTGGGCAGAAGCTATAAAGCGAGGGCTTGGTGTCACGACCCCAAATCCCCTCATAGGACTTCGTGATGGCACCTAGTCTCTAAGACTAGATAAGCCTAACAAACATGCAGAGTAATTGAATAATAATTTCAATCTTAAAAACATCAACAACTATATGAAATAAAATCTGCAACTCAACATGTGCATCTTCCAAAACCCGGTGAAAATATAAGTCACAAGCTCTAGGTACAGTACTGAACACTCCTATACATCACTGTTCATAAAGCTGTATAGAAATAAGAAAAGAACATGATAGAAGGGGAAGAAAAGAACGGGATAGAAGGGGACTCCGAGGCCTGCAGTCGCGGGTAGGTGTACCCTGAAGTCTCTAAAGCAAGCCACTCATACGCTAATACCGAGACTGATAGGATGTACCTGGATCTGCATAAAACATGTGTCGAAGGATAGTATAAGTACACCACAATGGTACCCAGTAAGTGCCAAGCCTAACCTGGGTAGAGTAGTGACGAGGTCAAGTCAAGGCCCTATTGGAGATAATAAGAAAACAAGACAAAAGATATAATGATAATTACAAGGAAATTGAACAATGAAGAATGTACGAAAAAATAACAATACGGAATCAAGGCAGCTAATACAACACGAAAGGAAAACAAGGATTTTACATGTTACGGAAGAGAACAGCCAAAATAAAATACAGCAAATAGAGAAAGATCAACATGGTCACTCCCGAGGTACCTCCTCGTAGTCCCAAATCATAAAAGTAAATCACAGTCTTTCCTTATATCACCGCATGAGCCTTTACATTTAGTTTTGAAAATCATTTTTCCCACAATAGCACCCCGCATTTTAGCCCACCTTATGGCTTCTAGTAGTTCCCCTACTAGCCACGCGTATCTAGCACACCTTATCTTACTGCATGTGTTTCAACACCCAGACCTTATACCACCGCATGCGTATCAATAATCACAATGGCACGACAGAAATCTCGTGCAAATAGTAACAACAACACGACAAAAATCTTGTGCAAAATATAACAACAGCACGACAAAAACCCGTGCACACAACCAAACAGTCACCTCAACAATAACACGGAAGCCCAAACATAACAACCAAATAAAATGACACTTCACAACTTACACCTTGCCTCAATAGGATCCACGATCGTTGTAACTCAACAGCAAACCCAACAACAAGATATTTCAAGGATAACAAATTTCAAGTAGAGAATTTCCATAGTTAAATAATGAATACAAAATTAAGAAAGCAAGTAATTCAACTAAACATGTAGTACAAGTTGTAAATAAGAGATAATACAAGTAGACATGTGAAATTAGGTTAAACATGGTGACTATAACATGCTAAAGTAACTCAATTAAGGCATGAAAAAGAAACTTTGTAACTAAAACCGAAATCTCAACATTTAGCCCGTGTATGCACTCGTCACCTTGCGTACACGACTGTTGGTGGATTTCCCAATGCACACGCAAGTGTACGTGGTCGACAAGTAATATAGGATTTTAA
>ML329207.1:0-62195 GCA_005239505.1 Nicotiana paniculata
CTCAAAGTTGTGTTTTTGGGTCTATTTATATGTTTGGGATAAACCCTAAACGTGTAGGAGACTGCTATTCCAACCGGGAAACACTTAAAAACCTTTAAAACTCAGAGTTGACAGGACCAGGCACTCAGGCGTTAATCCCCAAATGCCCCTTAACGCTTGGGCAGGCCTGGCGTTAGGGGCCAAACGCCTGGCTAACACCAGGTTCACCCTGGCCTTAAGGGCCAAACGCCCCCTTAACGCCTGGGCATGCCTGGCTTTAGGGGCCAAACGCCCGGGTATGGCCCGGTTCACTCCTTTTCGACTCTTGAGCGTATTTTTGACGTTTTATGCACCCATTTAGCTCGGCTTCCATCTCCAATTCACCTACACATGAAATATACTCCATTATGCACATATAACGTGTATTTTTATCACAAAAGCACATAAAATGTAAGGTATATAATGCTTAAAACTATGAATTCTAGCCACACATCACTTTATCACTCTCATATCATGGCACAACATCACCCTTCGTGCATTAAAACTCACATATCATGGCACGACATCACCCTTCATGCTTTACACTTTTACTCACAATATAAATAAATCATGCACGGCATCACCCTTCATGCTTTACACTCCTCCTCACAGTTCACAGAATCAATAACAATGGATAGAGGGAAGTTTCACAAAGAAATCAATATTTCATCAATGATTTACTTCACAATTTAAAATTTCAACCTTGAATCAATATTCAAAAAATTATCGACCTCGGTGGAACCGGATATAAGTCTCCCAACATTTCAATAACAACAATAAGCATGAATAATAGGATGTAAGAGCACAAAATTTTCAAGAATGGAATTTCACTCGCATGCTATGACTCGACCACAACACATAGGTGCTCGTCACCTCACCTATACATCTTATTCACCAACAGAACACGTAGAAAATAATCACACAATACCTATTCCCTCAAGCCAAAGTTATACACAACACTTACCTCGATTCGTAGGCCACTCACTGCTCAAGTACCGCTTTTCCCTTAGAATTCACCTCCAACTCACTCGTATCTAGTCATAAATAGCTTAATACCATCAATTATCCCTAAAGGAATTATCTTTAATGAATAATTATTGATTTCCTAAAATTTTCCAAAAAAGTCAAAAACTGACCCTGAGCCCGCTTGAAACTCTAAGTGCGAACAAAAATTCATTTACCCATTCACCCCCAAGCCCAAATACGCAATTAGTTTCGAAATCCGATCCCAAATTGAGGTCCAATTTCCAAATTTTCCAAAAAATTCCTAGATTCTAGGTTTAATTCTTGTGAAAAGAAGTAAAAGATTGAAGGAAACAAATTAAGGAACACTTACCTACGTTTTGGGGAAGAAATTACCTTAGAGAATTCGCCCTAGGTCGCCTATCCGTTTGGAAATAAGTAGAAAAGGGCTGGAGTTCGAAATTAATGAACTCACTGCCCGACCTTCCCACCTGCGGTGCTTGGGTCGCATATGTGAATCTGCACGTGCGGATAGGGCTTTGATCACGCTCAACTATGTCTAATAAAAGACTAAGCGGGCGTTGCAAATATAATCCAGAGTCGATCCCACAGGGAATTTACGTATCAATTAATTTGTCAGAAAAAATTCATCCCCAACGGGTACTACCAAAACCCTAGATTAAAGAAGTTAGCTAGACATGTTCATAAGAATCAAACTCAAAATAACTTGCATACTTGAACTACAAAGTAATGAATAAAAGATGTAAAAATCAATGTTTTTGTCACTTCAATGGTTTTCTCTCTTCAAATCCTTCGTCTTCCTTCCAATCCTCGTTAAGTTGTGTTTTAGGAGTCTATTTATATGTTTAGGACAAACCCTAAACGTGTAGGAGACTTCTATTCCAACCAGGAAACACTTAAACTTGTCAAAACTCGGAATTGACCGAAACAGGGGCCTGGCGTTTGGGCCTTAACGCCTGGATAACGCCAGGCTAGGGCTGGCGTTTGGACTCCAACACCTGGCTAACGCCAGTCTAGGGCTGGCGTTTGGACTCCAACGCCTGGCTAATGCCAGGTTAGGGCTGGCGTTTGGACTCTAACGCCTGGCTAACGCCAGGTGTACTCCTCCTCGCCTCCTGAGCGTATTTTCGATGTATTTGCATCCATTTAGCTCGGTTTCCATCTCCAATTCACCTACACATGAAATAGAATCTATTATGCACATAAAAGTGTATTTTTATCATTAACGCACATAAAATGTAGGGCATATAACATGTTAAACTATGAATTCTAGTCTCGCATCAGGCTTCCGCTTCTGCGGAACGAGACTGGGCATTGGGGCCGCACCGGCGGACAGGGTTTTGCTTATGCGGTCATGCTCGTGCGATGAGGAGTCCGCATCTGCGGAGATCAAAGAAGAGGCCTAGGTCGCACCTGCGCGTTGTCGCTCGCACCTGCGACCATAGTCTCGTAGGTGCGGGTACACCAGATCTGGTGCACCAGCAGCCTTGGTTGAGTTTTAACTCAACTCGCGCATCGCTCGAATGGCACGCGAGCCCTCGGGGCTCCAAACCGAACATGCACACAAGTCTAAAAACATCATACGGACTTACTCGTGCGATCAAATCGCCAAATAACCCCTTCAACTACAAATTTAGCACCAAAACTCATAAAATTCTCAAGAACACTTTAAATTCCCTATTTCCTCAACCGAAGGTCCGAATCACGTCAAATAAGTTTCGTTTCTCACCAAATTTCACAGACATGGTTTAGATACTATAATGCACCTGTACCAGAATCCGGAACCAAAATACAGGCCCGATACCATCAAAATCAAGCATTAAGAACATACTTTAAAACCATATAATTTTCTGAAATTCAATTTTAGTCAAAATTCATTTCTCGGGCTATGGATCTCGGAATTTGATTCCAGACATGCGCCCAGATCCTATATTTTATTACGGACCCACTGGGACCGTCGGAACACGGGTCCGGATTCGGGTCCATTTACTCAAAACATTGACCAAAGTCAACTAAAAATCACTTTTAATTTCTAAAAAAATTATTTCTTCTATTTTCCACATAAAGGCTTTCCGAAATTATGCCCGGACTGCGCACGCAAATCAAGGTGAGTAAAAATAAGGTTTTTTTAAGGCTAACGAGCGTGGAATAAAGTCCTAAGCACAAGAAGACCCCTTGGGTCATCACAATCTCCACCTCTAAAAAAATATTAGTCCTCGAACGAACATAGAATAGTACCTGAACTTGCGAACAAATGGGGATAACTACTCCAAATGTCCGACTCGGACACCCAAGTAGCTGCCTCAACAGGCTGACCTCTCCACTGCACTCGAACTGAAGGGTAACTCTTCAACCTCAACTGACGAACCTGCCGGTCCAGAATGGATAACGGCTCCTCCTCATAAGTCAAATCATTTCCCAACTGGACAGAGCTGAAATCTAACACGTGGAATGGGTCACCATGATACTTCCGGAGCATGGACACATGGAGCACTAGGTGAATTGAGGATAACCCTGGAGGCAACGCAAGTCTATAAGCCATCTCTCCCACTCTATCGAGAATCTCAAAAGGTCTGATATATCTAGGGCTCAACTTGCCCTTCTTCCCGAATCTCATGACACCCTTCATGGGAGACACCCGAAGCAACACTCTCTCCCCGACCATGAATGCCACATCATGAACTCTACGGTCGACATAATTCGTTTGCCTGGACTGAGTTGCACGAAGTCGATCCTGTATAATCTTGACCTTGTCCAAAGCCTCATATACTAAATATGTACCCAATAATCGAGCCTCCCCCCGCTCAAACCACCCAATTGGCGACCTTCGCCGTCTACTGTATTACGCCTCATAGGGAGCCATCTGAATGCTTGTCCGGTAGCTGTTATTGTAAGCGAACTCTGTGAGGGGCAAGAACTTATCCCACGATCCTCCGAAATATATAACACAAGCGTTGAGCATATCCTCTAAGATCTGAACAGTATGCTCGGTTTGCTTGTCCGTCTGAGGATGAAATGATGTGTTGAACTCAACTCGCGTACCTAACTCACGCTGAACTGCCCTCCAAAATTGTGAGGTAAACTGCGTACTTGGATCGGGAATGATAGACACGGGCACACCGTGAAGATGGACGCTCTCCTGGATATAAATATCTGCCAACCGCTCCGAGGAATAGGTAACTACCATAGGAATGAAGTGCGCTGACTTAGTCAGCCTATCCATAATAACCGACACGGCGTCGAACTTCCTCTGAGTCTGTGAGAGCCCAACCACAAAGTCCATAGTGATACGCTCCCACTTCCACTCAGGAATCTCCATCTACTGAAGCAAACCACGGGGTCTCTGGTTCTCATACTTCACCTGTTTACAATTCAAGCACCGAGCTACATAAGAAACTATATCCTTTTTCATCCTCCCCCACCAATAATGTTGTCGAAGGTCCTGGTACATCTTGGCAGCGCCCGGGTGAATAGAATACAGAGAACTGTGAGCCTCCTCAAGGATCAACTCACGAAGCCCATCAACATTTGGCACACATACACAACCCTGCATCCTCAAAACTCCGTCATCTCCAATCGTAACCTGCTTGGCATCACCATGTTGAACTGTGTCACTAAGGACTATCAAGTGAGGGTCGTCATACTACCGATCTCTGATACACTCAAACAAGGAAGACCGGGCGACGGTACAATCTAGAACACGGCTGGGCTCTGAAATATCCAACCTCACAAACTGATTGGCCAGAGTCTAAATATCTGAAGTTAGTGGTCTCTCACCGATTGGAATGAACGCGAGGCTTCCCATACTCACTGCCTTCCTACTTAATGTGTCGGCCACCACGTTGGCCTTTCCTAGATAATACAATATAGTGAAATCATAGTCTTTCAATAGTTTCAACCATCTCCTCTGCCTCAAGTTGAGATCCTTTTGCTTGAACAAATACTGAAGGTTGCGATGATCCGTGAAAACCTTACACAACATGCCATAAAGATAGTGCCTCCAAATCTTCAACGCGTGAACAATGGATGCCAACTCTAAGTCATGGACATGGTAATTCTTCTCATGAACTTTCAACTGCTGAGATGCATATGCAATCACCCCTCCCTCCTGCATCAATACCGCTCCGAGCCCAACACGAGAGGCATCACAATATACCGTGTAAGATCCTGAACCTGATGGAAATACCAACACTGGTGCTGAAGTCAAGGCTGTCTTGAGCTTCTGAAAGCTCGCCTCACACTGGTCCGACCATCTGAATGGGGCACCCTTCTGGGTCAACTTAGTCATCGGGGCAGCTATAGATGAAAACCCCTCCACAAACCGATGATAATAACCCGCCAAACCCAAGAAGCTCCTAATCTCCGTGGCTGAAGTGGGTCTAGGACAGTTCTTGACTGCCTCAATCTTCTTAGGATCCACCTGAATACCCTCTGCTGATACGATGTGAACCAAGAAAGCGACTAAATCCAACCAAAACTCACACTTCAAAAATTTAGCATATAATTGATTGTTCGTCAAAGTCTAGAGCGCTATCCGGAGATGTTGCTCATGCTCCTCCCAACTGTGGGAGTATATCAAAATATCATCAATAAACACAATCACAAATGAATCCAGGTAAGGCTTGAACACTCGGTTCATCAAGTCCATAAATGTTACGGGGGCATTGGTTAAGCCAAAAGACATCACCAAAAACTCATAGTGCCCATACCTCGTCCAAAAAGCTGTCTTAGGGACATCGGATGCCCTAATCTTCAACTGATGGTAGCCCGATCTCAAATCAATCTTTGAAAACACCTTGGCACCCTGAGCTGATCAAACAAATCATCAATCCTCGGCAACGGATACTTGTTCTTGATAGTGACTTTGTTCAACTGTCGATAATCTATACACATCCTTATAGATTTGTCCTTCTTCTTCACGAACAAAATCGGCGCACCCCAGGGCGAGACACTAGGTCTAATTAAGCCCTCATAAAGAAAATCTTGCAATTGTTCCTTCAATTCTTTCAACTCTGGTGGGGACATTCGGTATGGAGGAATAAAAATGGACTGAGTGCCCAGAGCCACATCAATTCAAAAGCTAATATCCCGGTCGAGTGGCATCCCCGGTAGGTCTGCAGGAAACAATTCTGGAAACTCACGAACAACAAGCACCGAATACGTAGAATAAACCTCAGCACTAGAATCACGAACATGAGCCAAATAGTCCAAACACCCCTTCTCGACCATGCGTTGAGCCTTCATATAAGAAATAACCCTGCTGGAGGAATGACCAGGAGTCCCTCTCCACTCTAATCGAGGCAACCCCAGTAAGGCTAATGTCACTTTTTTGGCGTGACAGTCCAAGATAGCGTAATAAGGTGACAGCCAATCCATGCCCAATATGACATCGAAATCAACCATATCAAGGAGCAAAAGGTCTAAACTGGTCTCAAGACCCTCAATAACAACCACACACGAGCGATATAGTCGACTACGACAATAGTATCTCCCACGGGCGTAGACACATAGATAGGGGCACTCAAAGAATCATGAGACACAACCAAATATGAAGAAAAATAAGACGATACATAGGAGTAAGTAGACCCCCGATCAAATAGAACTAAAGAATCTCTATTGCAAACTGAAATAGTACCTGTGATAACAGCATCGGAGGACTCAGCCTCAGGTCTGGCTAGAAATGCATAACATCGGGGCTGGGCCCCACCACCCTGAACCATGTCCTTGGGATGACCTCTGACAGGCGCACCTCCACCCCTAGCGGGCTGACCTCCACCTCTAATAATTTGGCCCCTACCTATAGATACTTGACCCCTACCTCTGGCTGGCTGGGCAGGTAGTGTGGTAACTGGTGCGAAAACCATGGCACCGAGAACCCTGGTACTGAGAACTGCTCGACGCACGAGGGCAATATCTAGAAATGTGCCTGGGGTCACCACAAGCATAGCATGATCTCGGCTGCTGGGACTGTTGGCCGGCAAACTGACCCTGTCAACCTGAATAACCACCCTGAAAACTCTGAAGAGGAGGCGCACTGATAGTAGATGGCCGATAAGAATAAGGCATATAAGGGCCACGACCACCTGGAGCACTGTGGGATGCCTGAAGTGCTGAATGAAATGGATTAGAAGGATGGCCTCTACCATAAGTAGATAAGGCACCGCTGAATCCACCAGAATGGCGAGGTCTCTTGTCTGAACCCTGACCTCCCAATCCAAGAACCATCTCAACTCGGCGGGCTACATTGGCCGCATCCTGGAAAGAGATCTCGCTCCCCGTCTCCTTAGCCGTATGACATCTGATAGGCTGAGCAAGACCCTCAATAAATCTCCTCACCCTCTCTCTCTCTCTCTCTGTGGGGAGCAAAATAACAGCATGACGAGCCAAATCCACAAAATGAGTCTCATACTGGGTAACAGTCATGTTGCCTTGCTGGAGATGCTCGAACTGACGATGGTACTCCTCTCTCGTAGTGATAGGTAGAAACTTCTCCAAGAAGAGATGTGAGAATTGATCCCAAGTAAGAGCAGGCGACCTAGCTTGCCTAATCAACAAATAGTCTCTCCACCATTTCTTGGCGGAACCAGTCATTTGGAAAGCAGCAAAGTCGACCCCATTGATCTCCAATATACCTATGTTCCGAAGAACCTCATGGCATCTATCAAGGTACTCCGGAGGATCCTATGAAGTGGCACCACTTAAATGGACTGGGAAAATCTTGGTAAACTTATCCAGTCTTCACAAAGCCTCGGAGGACATAGTTGTCACATCACCGGGCGGTGCTGCAGCAGCTAGATGAACTACCACAACTGGATGAGCTGCTGGGGTCTGAAATTGGGGAGCCATCTGCTCCGGAGTGTGGGCGGCAGGAGTCTGGGCTCCTCCTCCAGCCTGAGATACGACTGCTGCCACGGGGAATGCGCCAGTCTGGGCTACACTCTCCATAAGGCCCACTAGTCGGACCAAGGCATCCTGAAGCACCGGGGTAGCAATAAACCCTTCTGGGACCTGAGTTGGTCCCCTCGGAACGGTCTGAGCTGGAGCCTCCTCATCGAGCTCTAAAATTTAGGCTCCGTAGGTGGAGCTGCTTTTTGGGCCCTGGGCTGAGCCGCCCATGCCTCGGCCTCTGCCCCTTGTAGGAGCTGCTGTTGGAGGATCCGATTGCTGATCAGCGGAAGAAGCGGTACGTGTTCTCTCCATCTGTGAGAGAATAAGAATAGAAGATTTTAATCAATATCGGGATAACAAGAATCGCACGACAGAGTCGAATAAAAGTGAACTAGTTCGTAACTTTACATCCTCTAGGATGTAATTACAGACGTCTTCGTACCGATCGCCCAGACACTACTAAGCTTGTCCATGAATTGTGAGACCTAGGCAACCTAGTCTCTTATACCAACTTGTCACGACCCGAATTTCTACCGTCGGGACCGTGATGGCGCCTAAAGCTGCACTTGCTAGGCAAGCCAACATTTGAGATCTACAACATTTAAAACATTTAAAACTATATGAGGATCCATTACCATTCAATACATGATACCAAATAAGAAGAAGAAAAAATTTGGGAAATAATATTGCTCAATAACACTGATGTCTAACTACCTATGATCAGGAGTCACAACTCACGGACTACTAAGAATTTACTACAAGTATTTGGCTGAACGAAAAATGTATAAATGTTTGCGAACTAAATAAAACAGTAAATGAATATAAAGGAGGGCACTCCAGGAATTGTGGACGTCGACAGATCTACCTCGGGTCTCATGCGCTGATGACAGCTACTATCTCAAAATCAGCTCGGACTGATACCTGGATCTACAAAAAAAGTGTAGAGTGCAGCATCAATAAAACCGACCACATGCACTGGTAAGTGTCGAGCCTAACCTCGGCGAAGTAGTGACGAGGCTAGGACAAGACACCACATAAACCTGAACGGTATAATCATGCCAATGGAAACAATGGTAAACATAGAAGTAAAGCAGATAGGAAGGGGACATGCAATGGGGAATCACAATATAAGAAGTGAGAAACAATGAAAATGCACAATTTGAACAGAAATCCTCAAATAAATTAAGCAATTAAGACAACAAAGGAAAAACTGCACGGCATCATCCTTCGTGCTTTTACTCTCAACCTCACCAATATATAAATAGAACGGCACGGCATCACCCTTCGTGCATCAAACCTCACATATCATACACGGCATCACCCTTCGTGCTTTATCACTCTCATATCATGGCACGGTATCACCCTTCGTGCATTAACACTCACATATCATGGCGCGACATCACCCTTCGTGCTTTACACTCTTCCTCACGATATAAATAAATCATGCACGGCATCACCCTTCATGCTTTACACTCCTCCTCACAGTTCACAGAATCAATAACAACGGATAAAGGGAAGTTTCACAAAGAAATCAATATTTCATGAATAATTTATTTCACAATGTAACATCTCAACCTTGAATCAATATTCAAAAACATTTATCAACCTCGGTGGAACCGTATATAAGTCTTCCAACATTTCAATAACAACAATAAGCATGAATAATAGGATGTAATACTACAAAATTTGCAAGAATAGAATTTCACTTGCATGCTATGACTTGACCACAACACATAGGTGCTCGTCACCTCACCTATACACCGTATTCAATAACAAAACAAGTAGCAAATAATCACACAATACATATACCCTCAAGCCAAAGTAAGACACAACACTTACCTCGATTCGTAGGCCACTAACTGCTCAAGTACCGCCTTTCCCTTAGAATTCACCTCCAACCCACTCGTATATAGTCACAAATAGCTTAATACCATCAATTATCGCTAAAGGAATCATCTTTAATGAATAATTACTAATTTCCCGAAATTTTCCCAAAAAGTCAAAAACTGACCCCGGGCCCGCTTGGTCAAAACTCAAAGTTCGAACCAAAATCCGTTTACCCATTCATCCCCGAGCCAAATGCAATTAGTTTCGAAATATGATCCTAGATTGAGGTCCAATTTCCAAATTTTCCAAATATCCCTATTTCTACCCAAACCCTCAATTTCTACCATAAAACTCCTAGGGTTTAATTCTTGTAAAAAGAAGTAAAAGATTGAAGGAAACAAATTAAGGAACACAATTCACCCTAGGTCGTCTATCCCTTTGGAAATAAGAAGAAAAGGGTTGGAGTTCGAAATTAATGAACTTACTGCCTGACCTTCGCACCTGGCGATGCTTGGGCCGCATCTACAAATCTGCACGTGCGGATAGGGCATCCGCTTCTGTGGAAAGGGACTGGGCCATTGGGGATTCACCTGCGGATGGGGTTATGCTTCTGCGGTCCCACTCCAGCGATGAGGAGTCCACATCTGCGGAGATCGAAGAAGAGGCCTGGGTCGCACCTGCGGGCTGTCGCTCGCACCTGCAACCATAGGCTCGCAGGTGCGGGCACACCAGATCCGGTGCACCAGCAGCCTTGGTTGAGTTTTAACTCAACTCGCGCATCGCCTGAATGGCACCCGAGCCCTCGGGGCTCCAAACCAAACATGCACGCAAGTCTAAAAATATCATACAGGCTTACTCGTCCGATCAAATCGCCAAAATAACCCCTCGAAGTACGAATTTAGCACCAAAACTCATAAAATTCTCAAGAACACTTTAAATTCCCTATTTCCTTAACCGAAGGTCCGAATCACGTCAAATAAGTTCCATTTCTCACAAAATTTTAGAGACATGGTTTAGATACTATAATGGACCTGTACCGGGCTCCGGAACCAAAATATGGGCCCGATACCATCAAAACCAAGCATTAAGCACATACTTTAAAACCATAGAATTTTTTGAAATTCAATTTTAGTCAAAAATTCATTTATTGGGCTATGGATCTCGGAATTCTATTCCGGGCATATGCCTAAATCCCATATTATATTACGGACCCACAGGGAATTTCCAAACACGGGGGCGGGTCCGTTTACTCAAAACGTTGACCAAAGTCAACTAAAAATCACTTTTAATTTCAAAAAAAAATTATTTCTTATATTTTCCACATAAAGGATTTTCCAAATTATGTCCAGACTGCACACGCAAATCGATATGAATAAAAATAATATTTTCTTTAAGGCTAACAAGCGTGGAATAAAGTCCTAAAACACAAAATGGCCCCTTGGGTCATCACAAAAAGAGTCTTTCGGACATGCTTTGTTGAAGTCCTTATAGTCTACACACATTCTAAGTTTGTTCCCCTTTTGGGGGACTATAACTACATTAGCTAACCATTATTTGGTACTCGAATTTTCCGAGGTCGAGGGTGTTGATAACAGCGTCACCTCGTCGACTGCAAACATTTCCTTTACAGCGTGTTATTCCCCGTAAATGATTTTCACACTGTCCACTATTGAGAACTTCATCATTTGGTGAAGGGTCAATAGTACTGCCCTCATGTTGTGGATCCAGGGCCTTTCGAGCAGTGCATTATATCTCATGTCCCCTTCGATGACATGGAAGTTTGTATCTTGGATAGTCCCGGCCACGTTTACTGGTAGGATTATCTCCCTTTTCGTTGTTTCTCTAGCCATGTTGAAGTCGTTTAGGACTCGAGATGAAAGTATAATTTGGTCTAGTAAGCCTAGCTGCTCTACGACCCTCGATTTGATTATGTTTGCTGAGCTACCTGGATCCACTAGAACATGTTTAACTTGAATTTTATTTAACAAAATAGAAATCACTAGGGTGTCGTTGTGTGGCTGAGAGATGCCCTCTGCTTCTTCGTCGTTCAACGATATAGTGCCTTCGGGTACATAGTCTCGAGTCCGTTTTTCTATGATGATCGATACTTTGGTGCGTTTGAATATAGGCCCTTGTGGGACGTCGACCCCGCCGACGATCATGTGAATAACATGATGAGGTTCTTCTTGCTCGTTCTTTCTGTTGGCGTCTCTCTCCCTGAAGTTATTTTTGGCTCGATCACTGAGGAATTCCCAAAGATGGCCTTCATTGAATAATCGAGCTTCCTCCTCCCTCAGCTGTCTACAGTCTTCGGTCCTATGTCCATGCATGCCATGACATTTACACATCAAGTTTGGACTCCTTTGAGAAGGATCAGTCTGTATAGGTCTGGACCACCTGGTGTCTTTGATCCTTCCGCTAGTCGATACAATCCCCGATGCATCAAAACTGATATTGTACTCCGATAATAGAGGCAATTCTGTGGGATCTGCATATTTGTCGAAGCCAGTTTTAGTCATAAGTCCCTGAGAGTTCTGCCCTCGGTCATTCCTTCAATTTTTCAGGGAGAAGTTGCGTCCCGAACCGTTATTCCTTTGATCTGAAATATACGGCTGATACCGATCTTTATTCGGCCTTGATTCTCTATCAAGATATCTTTGATTTCTACATGTCGACCGGTTTGGATGTACTAAACCTGAGGGGGCTCCTAATTGGTCATCCTCGACCCTGATCTTCGACTGATATCGATTGTGAACATCTGCCCAAGTCACAGTCGGGTACTCGATCAAGTTCTATTTCAACTGGCGTGATGCGATTGAACTCCGCTCGTTCAATCCTTGCATGAAGGCTTGAACAACCCATTCATCAGTAACTGGTGGTATTCCATACGTTCCATTTGGAATCGAGATACGAACTCTCTTAGCATCTCGTTATCCCTCTGCTTCACTTTGAAGAGGTATGATTTTCTCGTTGCAACCTTTATGGCCCCGGCGTGTGCTTTTACGAACGAATCCGCTAACATGGCGAACGAATCGATAGAATTCGGTGGCAAGTTGTGATACCAAATCATAGATCCCTTCGACAGGGTCTCTCCGAACTTCTTCAACAATACAGACTCGATTTCTTCATCTTCCAAATCGTTTCCTTTTATGGCGCACATGTAAGAAGTAACGTGCTCATTTAGGTCAGAGGTCCCGTTGTATTTAGGTATATTGGGCATACAGAACTTCTTTGGGGTGGGCTTCAGAGCCGCACTTGGAGGGAATGGTTTTTGTACAAACTTCTTGTAATACATTCCCTTGAAGATCGATGGTGCCCCCGGTATCTGATCAACTCGAGAGTTGTAAGTTTCCACCTTCTTGTCGTTGGCCTCGATTTTCTTTTCTCCCGATTCTATTCTCTTAGTAAGCTCCTCGAACATCCTCATTATAGTAGGATCAGTTGTTGAAGTATTATCATCCGATCTTTCAGGCACTGGCTTGGTAAGGCGAGTAACTTCTTGTTCAGCCCTATTTGGGTCCATGTGCTAATTTTGCAACTGAGCAATGGCGTTTTATTGGGCTTGCAACATTTCAAATATTACTTGGAGACTGACTCCTTAGTCTCCTCTGCATTGTGTACCTCGACCTTCAATTCGACCATCTCTACGTACACTTCCCTCGGGGTCTGCGCCTAAATCCGCATTCAAGGCAACATGAGAACTAACATCAACCGGGTTGACGGGCGGTGCTCCTCCGAGGTCAGCCTGTGGCACCTCGATTCCTGGGGTGATAACATTCTCATTTTCTCCGTGGAGTCCAAAGTCGTTGTCACCATGTGTAGATGTGTTTTGCGAGTTTGACATGATTCAACCTGAAAACAAAATTCTTGACAAGAAACAAGTGTAAAATAGTGTGTTATACCAGAATTAGCACTGAACAATCACTATTATCCTTAGCCCCACGTGGGCGCCAAACTATTTACCTCGAAATACGAGTAACAATTAAACTTGTAATGTGGTTATAAGGATACACAATCTAATTCAATGCCAATTGGTAAATAACTAGATAAATAGAAGAATTAAACGATTAAGATAAATCAAACCAGTGTTGTTGTAATTTATCGACCTCGATCGGAACAGGCTCGAGATCAAGCGTTAAGAACAATAAGAACAGTAATAAATTGTAAGCAAGTAAAAGAGCATTGTATTGTTATTTCTCAGTAAGTGTATGTAATATGTCGTGGTTACAAATGAACAGGGTCCCTCTTTATATAGTAGAGGAATCCTAAATAAGGTACAACTCTAATTTCGGAAGTAAAATCTATGATTGGCATCAACAACCGTTGGTTGTTATGTCAATCCCGAGATTCTCGCCGAGATTTGTGGTCGATTACTGATATTTCGTTGCTCGATGTCAATCGTGTTCGATCTCGATCCTTCAGCTTTCGTGTTCTTTGAGCTCGAGTTCGCTTCAATATGAACTTAACCTCGAGGTAGACCCTCGAGCCCATAAAATCGGACGTGCTCGATTTTAACCGTATACGCATGTGATTAAAAGTAACATGAAAAAGTTAAAAATAAAAATATACAAAAATGTCATTAAAACATTATACTAAAAATAAAGGTGTAACGCAAAATAAAACGGAACACATTTTACAGATGAAGAGAGCGGCCACAGCTTTTTACATAAGATTGTCCGCCAATTGGAAAAAATGAAGACTGCAAAAACGTGAAATGTCCGACGTGCCATGGACAAAGACATTAACCAAACAAAGCAAAATTTGTTTGCAACAAACAGATTACAAATGTCACAAGCATACGTGAATTTGCTTCATCATTCGCAGCTCCGTTGGAAGTTGCATACAATTTATAGAGAGAAATTAATACTTCATAGGACTACTATTATGTGATATTTTTTATTTATCGAGAATTAATTTAACTAATTTTTAATTAAATTAACTCAATATTTTAGAATTAAAATAAAAATATTTAAAACAACACAAAAAAGTATTATAAAATACAATTCTTCCAATATCAATATGCAAAAAAGAAAAAAGTATATAATTAAAGATATTTGATCAAACTTCAAGTAGTTTAAATCACGGGAAAAAAAGAATATCAGAGGCAGGCCATAGTCTCGACATATCGGTGGGCGTCATACCATTCAAACACCGAAACATCTTCCCACATAACAGGGATCTTTCCTTTCTCAACAACCGCAACCTCCTTAATAATCATACAACGAGAATCATATTCAATGATAACATCTGGCGTACTTACCAAGAATTTTGTTGTCTGTTCCTTGTCATCCACAACAATACATAGTACATTACAAGTGCGACGATTCACATCTACTAAATCAAATTCTTCACTCAACATTTGGGGATACATAGTACGCAGGGAACTAAGATCAACCCGATACTTCACAAACCACTGAGAGTAATCACTTTCCAATTCAAGAACCTCAAAACTCATTGAACTAAATCCCTGTACCTCAATAAGATGCAAATGTCCACTTGACGCCCCAAAATACCTTATATTCCTTTTTAACATGTCATTTGGAATCACAGTGCTAGGCATAGTTTTAAAGCACAATGAATCCAAATCGAACCTTAAAAAGGATCCATTTTCACTAACCCAATGCATACAGCCATTCAAGAAAACACCCTGACCTAAAAAATGTTCCTGCTTTATATCCAATATCTCCTTAGAATCTCTCCAAATTCCAGTTTCTGATGAGAATACAGAAAATTCATAAACCCCATTTGATTTAATGACACATACAAGTCTATAACTATCAGACACCATTGGATCAAAAGCCAAATTCATTACCATAACTTGACGAAGCTTTGTACCAGCTGGAAGTTGAATCGATCTATGCTCATTTGTACTGGGATTATAAACATAATATACTTGATTTTCAACACCCAAATTTAAATTAATACAGAACAATCCATTACATGAATGTAAAGATTCAATCTTCGAAGATGTACACTTGACAATATTCTTGAATGCTAAAGGAATCATACCCATTTGCTTTTTGGGCATGCCGTTGATAGGGATAAAGTCCAAATGGTTATTACCGTAGACCCACCAGCAGAAAAAAAGCCCGTCAACTTTGCCGGAACTGTGTTTTCTCCGGCAGTGAAGTAGCCGGAATCTTTGGCTTGAAATGATATAAAACCAATCTTTACAGACGGTTTGGAACCGGAGAAGTGATTTTGGGGGTAGTCGGAGGAGAATCTCCGTCAAGAGATCGGTGTTTCCGGTGACGGATGTCTGAAATTCTGCCGGCCCATCACCGGAGATTCCGTTTACGGATGTTCCCCACATTCTTTAGTTGGTGCGGTTTTCACTTTTCAGGGCCTTCCTATAAATAGAAGGTGGAAACAAGAGTTTTGACATATTTAGTCCTTTTTTAGTTTTTATAGTTATTTTCAATTAATTAAACTCTTAAGTTATTACTTCTATTTTCTTTTTTTGGTGATGTTGTGCTTCTCTTTTATACTTATTTCTTTGCAAAATCGCAAAACACTATAGATCATTTGTAAAGGTGCGTTGTATGCATAATTTGTGATGTGCACCTAATTTTTTATTATATTTAAACTTTTTATCACTTTTTAGTATATAAATATATTTTAAGTTTAATCAACATATTTTAACTCGTATTTCTCCTTTTATACATTTTACTTAAGAAAATTGAAAAAATAAAAAAGGAAAAATCATATTTTTAATATAAAATTTATCTTCATTTACAAAGAAAGAAAATGTTTTCTAAAAAATATTATTTTGATAAGTAAATTTTGAGTGATTAGTATTTTATCTTACTATTCAAGTTTAGGAGTAGTATTTTTATTTTTTCATCTATTAATAAAAGAAAATCAAAATCACAAAAAAAAAAAAAAATTAATTTAGATAAAAAGCTCCTTCTTATTCTTCAAAAGAGGACACCATGAAAACATAATACACAGCCGCCGAACCCTAGGAGAAAAACTAATTCCAGCCGCCAGCTCTTTCTCCCTCTCACGTCCCTCTCTCTTTTCTCTTAGGACCGTTGCTGCGTCGCCGCCATCTATGGCGAAGTCACCGGCAACATTTCCTTTTCCCCCCGCCAAAACAGCCGCTAGCCTCACCTTCGCTCTTCTTTTCTCTCACGCCATCATACTCTCAGTGATAGTAAATGGAGAAGACATAAACTCGCCGGAAATACCATGAAATCCGCCGGAACTCCATGAAAACCAGTGACTAGAGCTCCAGAAAACGCCCTTAAAGGACCTCCAATAAACAGCTCCTTTCTCCTCCTCAAACCCAGCTTATTTTCCATCAATTTTCAGCTACAAAAACAATTCGTCTTCATCACTGTTAAAACACAGTCGAGCTCGAGTTCGTCGACGAGTTTTTGTTCGAATTCCAGTCACGGTTCAACTTCGGATGATTTGCAATCGGAGCTCTTGTTGCACTTTTAAGTGAAACAAAGAATTTGGGTTTTTGCCATTATTCAAATCTGAAAGAACTTTGCCATCTTGAAAGGTCCAATTTTGGCTTATCTTATTCCTAATTGATGCGTGACTTTAGAGTTTTATGTGCCTAGATAAAAAATTTCCTTAGTTTCATGATTATCTCTTCCAGTTGCTGTTTATAATAATATTTATCATCGATTAACTTGCTAAAAATAATTTTAAAATTTGAGGCTCAAAACCATTGAAAATAGTAAGGGGTCGTTTGGTATGAGCTATAAGAAATATAAGGGTGGTATAAAAATTTAATATCATCTTAATACTATGTTTGGTTAGTATATTAGGTATAAATTATTCTGGTGTTAATTTTAACACTGGGATAACTTATACCTTATAGAAGGTGGGGTAATTAGGACTGGTATAACTTATACCTTCTTAGAAATGATGTAATTGTCATTCTTAATACAACATATCAAACAATGAATAAAAACCAATTCCAACATAACTAATCTCAGTATAACTTATCCTGATATAAATCGTATTCCAATCAAACGACCCCTAAAAGGCTTATGTATTTGAGCAGGATATACATTATATTTCTGAGCTGCTATTTCCAATTGACTTTGTACGATATTGAAGTTTAGCCATGAATGCCTTTCCCTTTGTTTTTTTAGGTGGTTATTTGGCATACATGTTCAAAGATTTTAGTAATTTTAATTCCTCAAAAAATACTCTTTTCATCAAATAAACTCAATCCATAAGCCTTGAGCCTCACACCAACCCCAAATTAATCTAGGAAAAACTATTTATGAATATCCGTACTTTGTTTTAGGCGCGATTAATAATTTATTGTGGTCATGAGTACGGTCTCCGTGGCATGGTCACAATACGTAAATCTCAATTTGGGTGTGCATTTCATGTGACCTGATCATAATTTCGAATAATAATAATAATAAACATGTTATAATTTACGGGTGCGTTTCACGTGGCGCGATTCGAAATGTGTACAAAAACAAAAGAGTGTGTGACATCGCGACTTGTTCAAACGAATTCCATAAATACTAAAAGCAGTTTTTAAAAAGATAAAAATGCATAATAGGTTTTAAATATGTAATAAATCAGATAATTAGGCCAATTATTAGTAGTTGAGCTACCGTTCTAAAATCACGAAACTCGGGAGTGCCTCGCATCTTTTTCCCGGATAACATAATTCCTTACCCGGTCTTCTGTGTTCGCGGACCAAAATAGAGTTAATTTCCTCGATTTGAGATTTCAAAATAAATTAATGGCTTGGGAAATTATCCTAAGTGACGACTCTGATGTCACTTAAATTGGAAAAACTCTCCATTCTCTCGGAGAAATGAGGTGTGACAGTTACACATTATTTATTTATTTATTTAAATAGTGATTTGCGTCCCTCATATATTTTATTTCTTCGCAAACACATAAAATAAATCATTTGTGAAAAAGAAAATAATAGGAATGGTAAAATTTAAATATACTCCATTGACCATACTATGATGACGATGTTTTGGAGCATTATCTTAAAAGGTTTTTGGGATAATGTCGAGAACTCGCCTTTGGACTAGGCACTTAAGAAACGCATTGAGGTATACATATAGAATTTTATTTTATGAGAGCTTATATCTTCACTTGTTATCATTTTTTATGTCTTAGTTATCTGTCACTCTACTTGAAAGATATTTTTCATTTATACATGAAAGGGTAACGTTTTAAATTATAATACTGATAAAGTTTATTACTCTCTTCATCTCAATTTATATAATGATATTTGACTGCGTATAATGTTTAAAAAAAAAAGACTTTTGAAATTTGTAATTTAAAATAAAATCATAAATATTTATGTGATTGTAAATCATTTCATTATGGATAAAGTAAAACTTTATAGTTAAATTATTTATAGATAAGGAAATTTGACATTTTTCTTGGGACAAACTAAAAAGGAAAGTATGACATTTAAATTGTATGGAGTAATTGTTTGCTCTGAGGGAGGAAAAATGTGTAATTTGATAATGTTTTTTAAGAAGTTATGATTTCTAATTGTTAGAACGTTAGGACATTGCAATTGATTTGTTTCTCATACCGACATTAAATTTTTGTATTATTTATGCTTGTACAAGTGTACTAAATTTTGTTTTCAATTATCTTTTTTTTTTTTATAGCTTTAAATTTTCTTGAAAATTAATGTATTTTTCTTATGTTATTTTATCCATTTATTAATTAATTTTTTAAAAAATTAATGAGCTTACGTCCCATCTACAACTTATGTCTTGTCTCGTATTAAGCAGTACGTTCTCTCCCGCCTTAAAAGACACTGCTTTAAAAGTTTCTTTTAAGGATAATTAATCATGGAACACGCTTATGATTTCATCTAAGATTGTTAATATGGAATATCTGGATTCACAAAACTAGGCTCAGTTTACATGACATGATATGAAAATAAATGGATAATATTTAACATGGACGGCTTTGATGCACGTCGCATCTTTTTTGATTTTATCTGTTACTCTGTTATACATAAGCCAATGTAACTGATAAATGCAAATGTTAGGTTATTGTCATGAATAATGGAGATGACCACATAGCAGTTATGTTAGGGGTCGATGGTTGTAGCCACTGTTTACTCCAAAATTAAGTAACAATTAAATTTGTAGGTGGTTTAAAGGATACGTGGTTTAATTCAACATGAATAATTAAGAATAACAAATAAATAAATTAAAAACGAAATAAACGATCAAATCAATCATAATTTTATGACCAAACCTGATCTTATATTAAACAACGATCTCGTCCTTGGTTGGACCATCGGTTCGAGCTTAGTTGTGAATGAAGAATAGTACAAGTGAGCAAAGTTCTTAACAATAGCTAGAAGAGAAAAATAAACTTTATTTGCCTTGAATTGCCGTGTTACAATGTGTGTTACAGAAGAAAAACTCCCCCTTTATATAGTAGGAGAGTTTCTATCTTAGTATAAATTTAAAAAAAGGTAAAAATCTTCTTTTTCCGGTAATTGTTGATCCATAATCGACATCAAGCGAGATTCGCACTGTGATATCCAGTTGAGGGCGAGTATTACGTCCCTATGTCCGTCATGCGTAACCGTTCATCGTTCCTCCCAAGGTCTGGAACTTACACTCGGCCCTGGCGTGTTGCTTTACCATGACCGATGTCGGATGCACCGTTCCCCGGACCCGTGCTCCTCCTTCATTCTCTCATCGGGGAATCGGGATAGACATTATCTCCGATTTTACCCATATACAGATAGTCCCCCCGTTTTTCGGAGGGTAGATTTATCGAAGCGACGGGAAACAAAAAGTGAACACCGGTTCCTTTCTTCGTACGTTATGACCGAGTTATTGGGTCAACGAAACGTCCCATCAGCCGTGTCGTACTGACTTCGGACACGTGTCAGCTGTCGGTTGACTGTCCTCGAATGCGAAACGAAGCGCGTTGATGGTTCTTCCCCTGTAAAAACTCCAACCATTTTCACTGCTCTACTTACCGACATAAGAACTCTTCGACTTACCCTCGAGTTCTCTACTTACCTCCAACTCCTTCAAATCTTCATACATTGCTCCTCAAACCTTCATATCTTCATCCTCAATCTTCATACATTCTCTTTGAATCTTCAACCCAGATCTTCATATCTTCATCTTATCTTCAAATCTTCATATTTTTTCTTCAAACCTTCGTATTATCGGATTCCGATGGTAAAAACTTCCAAATTAGTACCTCAGCAAGCCGGTCCTTCATCTTCCAACCCGGCCCCAGACGTCAAGTGACCATTCCTGAGGTGGCCCAGGATCCTCCCTTGAAGAGCTTCGTACCTGGGAGCTGCTTAATCGAGAACGACTTTAACGTTGAAAAAGCCTCCAGTCAACAGGACCGAGGCGAGGGGGCATGGAGATACATATGCTCTGTTACTGAGGAAACGCTACCTACTGTCCGGGTAGACTGTAATTGGGAGGGCAATGAGGTCGTCGTCCCCGGGACCAACGACGAGATTATTACACAGGTTCTTGAATGTTTACACTTACCCCTTCACGCTTCCCCTGGTGGACCCCATAGTCCTCGACTTTTATAAGAGGTATGAGGTGTGCCTTGGGCATATTCACCCTCATTTTGGAGGATAATAATCCTCCTCCAACATTTCGTGAAAACCACTAAAGCGCCACGGTTCACCCTCAACCAGCTGCTTCATCTATACAGTCCCCGAATCTTCCAAGAGGGGTTGATCAAGCTCGTTCACTGAGCAAGCAAGGCTTTGTTCTCGAGAATCGATGAGGACCGACACCGAGGCTGGCAGGGAAGGTTCGTTCAGGTGAAGATCGAAGACCTCCACCCTCCAAATTTCTACCGTTCCCGGAGAAGTGGAATGCATCTCGTAAGGTTTTTCCTTCTTAAGCATTCGGCATTCCCTTTGTTCTTTTCTAATTTCCTGTATTTGCCGTCGTGCAGCGGTTGCCCAGTTTCCCAATGCGATCCCTTGCTTCAAGGAGTGGATCGAGGGGATTTGCAAACAGATGCCCTACCTCGAGCGCAAATGGCCTAAGCTCTCGAAGGGCAAGTGGGAGGCTCGTTCCCATGGTGAGTCTCTCTCTCAAATGATTATATTCTTACATGACACTTATCTTCGCTAAGGCTTCTTCCTTTTCACAGGTTTGCCTAAGACCACCGAGCTGAGGCCGTTAGATGAGGACGAGGATCCGTCCTCGCATTTCGAACCCTCCACTTTGGGGAAACCTGGGGCTGCCGCAAAGGAGGAGGAAAATAAGAAGAAGAAAAAGTCCTTAGGTTCCCTGGATGTCGAGGCGAAGAAGAAGAAGATGATCATCCGGGTCCGAAAAATCAATAAGAGCACCAAGTCCAGGGGACCGGACCCTGATTCCCTCTACCGACTCAGGGATTATTCTAAAAACGATGAGCTTGAGTTCATTGCTCATGGCTCTACCCTCAACGAGGGGGAGGAGGCGGCAACCGGGAAAAGTGACCACAAGGTTGACCCCCTTCTAGCTCGAGAACCAGAGGGAGAGACGGAGATCATGGCCTCCCGAGAAGCCGCTCCTGTTTTGAAGAGGCTAGCTGGTGTCATTGACATCATGAAGACGTCGTCCTATACCGAGTCCATGCTCGAAGAGGCTCAAGCGGGCAAAGAGAAATCAAATGAGACGGCTCTGGGCCAAGATGATGCCCTCAACACATTCTTTGATGGCATGGCCGCACTGGAGGACTTTTTCGGGCTTGGTCACCTGGAGGTCCCAAAAAAGGATGTGCCATGGGGGGTGGGCGAGCCAAGGTCGAGCCCGAAATTAGTGAAGCAGTTCCCTGCCCTGAGCATGGACCCCGACTGCAAGAGAACGGTCGTTCTTACCATCCCAACGGATGCCCGGGTGTTATCCGCTCTGGTGGGTGTGGCCAGCTACTTTCGCTGCCTGGTGACCGAGGAGGACCAGGCTTAAATGAACAAAGTAGGAACGTCGAGCCTCTTCAATGAGGTGCAACAGGAACTGAACCAGTTAAGACGTCTATCCTTCGTACCCCTTGCGTATTTCGCTTGGTCTTAGACATGTTCTATCGACTTTGTTGTTTTTAAGGCTTTAGTGCTTCATCATGAATGGTTCCTTTGGTACTGCTTGGAGATCAGCCAGCTCGAGTTCTAGCGCAAAGAGCAAGTCCAGAAAAAGGACATGTACATGGCTCTTAGTGAACAACAAGACGGGGCCCTCAAGGACCCAATTCTCCAAGCCAAGTTGGAAAAGGCTCGGAAGGAGGCCTCGTCCTTGAAACAGCAGCACGCAGACCTGGTTAAGAAGGTAAGGATCTTTGAGGCTAGAATGAGAAGCTACTTGTGGAGACTAACAAAGCAACTTCTCAGGTCCAAGAGAAGGAAAACCTGATCGACCAGCTTCGGGCTGAGATGTAAGAGGTCAAGGTCACGAGTGAAGCGTGGAAGAGCAGGATGGACCTGTTGGCTTCAGAAAAAGAGGCTGCAAAAGAGCAGTTGGCATTAGCTGAGAACCAACTCCGGTTGGAAAAAGACAAGGTCGACAAATGGTCTCGGATAAATGATGAGCTCGAGCACAACTGAACTTAGTCGTCACAAAACAGGATGCCCTCGACCAAGAATATAACGCGCTAAAGTCTAGGTTGGAGGAAACTTCCATTGATTCTTCTGACATTCATGAAATTTTGTCCCAGTATAAGGTTCATTTGGATATAGCCGAGGCTCGTTTAAAGACGAAGACCGAATACGCTAAGTGGCTATCCTGAAGAGCGATTCTCGAGGAGATCCATGCCTGAGGTTTTGACCTGTCGGCCAAGATCAAAGAAGCCAAGAGACTCGAGGCTAAGGCAAAGTAACTCTACGGTCCTGAGGGTCCCGAAGGCACCGAGGGTTCCGAGGGTTTAGAAGGTTCTGGTGATGAATCGAGCCCGGTGAAGACCAGACATAAATGCCATAGTTCTTTCTTAGTTTTCTTTGTATATTTTCTTTTTTGTTTATTTTGAGGCTGTTTTGTCGTGCCTATGTTAATGTTTTTTTTAAGTATATAAAATTTTCCCTTTTCAGCAATACCGTATCTTTACTTTCCAGCATCTACTTGAAATTTTTTTTATTTGCGTGTCGCTTTTAATACCTTAGTATAAAATCAAATGTAGCCTAGAGCATTCATTTTTCAGAGGTCCGAATCGAGCCCGACTTTGATGCAACTTCGAATTACTTGTGGCTTCGAATCTTCGGTAAAATCGAAGTCCTTTAAGATGCTTAAGTATATTAGACGATGTTTTTGCCAATGTAACCTTTAGATGGTTTCGATTTTTCCTAAGGACTTACTTTCGGAATACGGACTTCGGACGTCTCTGAGCCTTTTTTAGGGTGGCCGTAGCATTTCATATTCAGGCACTGCCAAAGGCTCTGTGCCTCCGAGATTCGATAGCCCGTGTCGTCCAAACTTTTATCGGTTGACAGTCCCCGAGTAGGGGTAGCCAGTGGGCTTTAGGATCTAGGATTGAAGAAGTAAAATTTGTAGTAATAAAGTGTAAGGGAAGTAGAAATTTCTTTCATTGCTTAATATGCAAAACACATGATCAGAAGCGCATACACTTTGTGTCGTGGCTACATTGGACTATGTGGGCATAGTTCGCATGACCGTTTGACCCTTACAATGAATCCTAACCACCAAGCCTTAGTTTTTGACACATAATATTTTCTATTCACTTGCTAAAGATCTCAAACAAACGATAATGGCCTCTAGTATTCGAGGCCGAACTTATGAGGGCTCGAATACTGTTAATCTGATGCAATCTATCATCGATTCCAATTTAAATCTAGTCTTCAAATCTAAGGTATCACGTTTTACTATTGCCTCATTAAAACCTTGTCAGAAAACCCACTTCGAGACAAAACCGGTTCAAGAGAAAAAGAGTGCAACACGTACTTTCAGACCTAATATCCATATCCTCCCCTGGCCGAGTACCTGCATATGTTATTCCGTAAAAATTAAAAAGGAATTAAGTTTGTACCTTAGCAGTAGCACCACTTTAAGTGTGCCACATTCCAGTTGTTTGGTAGTTATACATCGTTTCTGCTTCGAGTTTATACGAGCCTTTGCCAGTTATTCCGACAAATCGATATGGTCCTTGACAATTCGGGCCCAGTTTCCCTTTGTTTGGGTTCCTGGTGTGTAGTGTTACCTTTCTCAATACCTAGTCCCCGACTTGAAAGTATCAGAGGTTGGCTCTTTGGTTGTAGTACCTTCCTACTCGTTTCTTCTGGGCGGCCAACCAGACCACGGCGGCCTCCCGCCTTTCATCCAACACTTCCAAGCTCGAGATCATGGCTTAGCCGTTTGACTCTTCGGTAGCATACTGGAACCTGACGCTTGGTTCCCGATGAGTGGTGATTGTACCACTTATTTTAGTCTCTTTTATTTAGATTTTGCGGCCTTTAATTATAATACGAGGTTGTTTATAGTGTGTATTGCTAGATTGTCAGGTAAATGATTCCATGAAGAGATTTGAATTCTATTGAAGTGGAATTGAGCAAAAAAGAGTTGAAACAATGCAAATTTCTTCAGTGATTCTGCATATGCGGAACACTGGTTGCTTTTGCGACCTCGTATCTGCGAGGAAATGGCCCATATCTGCGAAAGAAGACCTGGATGGCAGAAACCGCTTCTGCGATCGATCTAACTACATCTACGGCAACACTTAGTGATCGCATTTGTGATCGCGCATCTGCGCGTGCAAGTTCGCTTCTGCGGAGTCAGTGTTACACATCAACGTTCGCTTCTGTGGTAGATTATCCGTATCTGCGGAGCCACACCTGCAAGGATCCTTCCGCAGGTGCGATCAACGGGCTTCAAACTTGGGCAAACTTGGAAATTCACATCTTCTCCATTCCAGACCCACAAATACACGACCTAGCTTATTTGAAACACATCTTTGGCTTATTTTTTAGTCCTTAGACTAGAGAAGACAAGTTTTGGAAGCTAGGGTTATTGCACACACACTTGGGTGGTCTTGAAGATTTGAAGCTTTTGGTTGAGAATTTCTTACTCATTTCTTCATTTCCTTGCTTTGTATTGAATATTTAAGTGTGTAGTATTTTTTCCAACACTTGAATCTTGTTTATGGAAATATTCATATTTAAAGTGTGGATTAAATATCTTGTTGTGCTTATGTATTGAACGATTTTTATTTATTATGAAGTGAGTTATTGTTTCTCTAATTATTCTTGTTCTTTAATGTTTCCAAAGGGATTAGCTAACCCTATGACTCGCCCATTAACTTCGAATTGATTTTGGAAAAGATAATTTGGGGTTGGGAAAGATTAATTAACAAGAACTTGAGGCTTTAACCCTCACTTTATAGATTCTACCTAGGGATAGGATTGAACTACTTGTATCCATATCCGGGTGTGCTTAATCTCTTCATTGTTTTAGGGATAATTCAATTAGGAAGTCTTGTTAGTCTTTGGAAGAAGTTAATATAGAATTATTACCCGAGGCTAATTAACATAAACTCGCTCATATTTGTAAAATCGTGAAATACATTGGATTGTTACTTGAGTGTAATTCCTCGTGCATCCATACTTGTAGCCATTGATCATTTGACTTACTTTCTAGGTTAGTTTACATTTTCACATTTAGCTATAATATTTTCACAATCATATTTTAAGTGTTTGGCTTAGCATAATAAGTGATAATTCTCTTACACGCCTAATCGCCTACATATTGTTCTCTGTGGATTCGACCCCGACTCATAGTTAGGTAAATTATATTGCATGAGACTGTGTCCATTTACTTTCTAGTAGTGGATTTGGACGTCATCAGTTCCCCTACATCGACTGGTATTAAGGCTTTAGCTCTATAGACTAGAGAAAATGGGGTGGCCTCGGTGCTTGATTTCGAAGTCGTACTGTATGCCCAAAGAACTTTAGGCAAGATTTCCTTCCATTTTCCCTTCGAACTAGTCAACCTCTTTTTCAGGTTTTGGAGTATAGTTTTGTTCGTTGGTTCCGCCTTCCTGTTCTCGCTAGGGTGATAAGGCGTTGATAGTATCTTCTTGATCTTGTGATCTTCAAAAAACTTACTCACCTTGCTGCCGACGAATTGTTTCCCATTGTCGCAAACGATCTTGGCCGGTATTCTAAATCGACAAATTATGTGATCCTAGATGAAGTCAATGACTTCTTTCTCTTTGACCTTCTTGAAAGCCTGAGCATCGACCCATTTAAAAAATAATCAGTCATGAATAGTATAAATTGAGCTTTACTGGTGCCCATGGAAGGGGACTGACGATATCCATCCCCCACTTCATAAATGTCCAAAGAGACATGACCAAGTGGAGCATTTCTCCCAGTTGATGGATCATCGAAGCGTGTCTTTGGCACTCGTTGCATTTTCGTACGAAGTCTTTTGCGTCTTTCTCCATTTCGGTCCAATAGTAGCCGACTCTGATTAGCTTCTGAACTAATTATTCCTTCGAATGGTTCCCACAATGCCTTTATGAACTTTTCTCATGGCATATTCGGTATCTACCCTCCCTAAGAATCTGGCCAGTGGAACGAAGAAGGATCTCCTGAACAATGCCCCTTTGACTAAGCAAAATCTGGCAGTCTTGGTGCACAGGGCTCTCAATTCCTCGGGGTCCGAAGTTAATTTTCCTGTCTTCAGGTAGTCTAAATATTTTTTTCTCCAATCCCAAGTGAAACTTGTCGAGCTTACATCGGCATGACCTTCTTCTACCACCGAGTTCATCAGTTATACCAGTACCCCCGAGTTGAAATCATCGGAGTCAACAGACAATCCAAAGTTGGCCAGTGCATCGGCCTCAATGTTTTGATCTCGGGGTACATGTTATAGAGTCAATTCCTTGAATTGGTGCAGGGTCACCTGCAATTTGTCCAAGTATCTCCGCATTCGTTCTTGTTTTACCTCGAACGTTTTGTTGACTTGATTTATGATAAGAAGGGAGTCGCATTTGGCTTCGATCACTTCGGCCCCAAGGCTCTTAGCCAGTTCTAGACCTGCAATCATGACCTTATATTAGGCTTCATTATTAGTCAATTTTATTGTTCTAATAGACTACCTGATTACGCTTCCCATAGGTGGTTTTAACACGATACCGAGCCCGAACCCTTTCACGTTGGAGGCACCATCTGTGAATAGGGTTCAGATTCCCGAATTAGTCCTCGAGGTGAGTAGTAATTCCTTTTTGACTTCGGGTATTAAGGCCGGCATAAAATCGGCCACGAAGTCTGCCAAAATCTGAGATTTTATGGCAGTTCGAGGTCAGTACTCAATGTCGTATCCGCTAATTTCTACGGCCCATTTGGCCAACCAGCTCAAGAGCTCGGGCTTATGCATGATATTCCTCAGCGGGTAAGAGGTTACGATATATATAGGGGGCATTGAAAGTATGACTTTAGCTTACTAGAAGCGCTTAGCAAAGTGAGCGGTAACTTTTCCAGGTGAGGAACCTCGATTCGGCATCACCTAGAGTTCTACTAACATAGTAAATAGGAAATTTCCGTACCTTCTTCCTCCCTGACTAAGACACCACTTACCGACACCTCAGACACTACCAAGTATATGTACAATTGTTCGTCTACCTTCGGAGTGTGCAGCAGAGGTGAGCTCGACAGGTACCTTTTGAGATCTTCCAAAGTTTGTCGGCATTCCGGAGTCACAGGAAAAGGTATTCTTCTTCTTCAATAGTGAGAAGAATTGATGGCTCTTGTCTGAGGACCTCGAGATGAACTGGCCCAATGCGGCTATAAGCCCGTTCAGCCTTTGAACTTCCTTGACGTTGTCCACTACGGTGATGAACTCTATGGCCTTTATCTTGTCGAAGTTGATCTCTATCCCCCCATTGGATACCATGAACTCAGGGAATTTTCCCGAACCAACCCCGAATGTGCACTTCTCCGGGTTTTGCTTCATGTTGTATTTCCTTAGTATGTCGAGGGTCTCTTGCAAATATTTTAAATGGTCCTCTACTCGCAGGGACTTGACCAACATATTGTCAATATAAACTTTCATTGATTTCCCTATTTGTTCTTCGAACATCTGATTTACTAGGCATTGGTAGGTGGCTCCCACGTTCTTTAATTCAAACGACATTATGTTATAGAAGTAGGTGCCGGATTTGGTTATGAAAGAGGTCTTTCCTTGATTGCCCGGGTCTATCCGAATATGGTTGTACCCGGAGTAGGCATCGAGAAAACTGAGTATCTCGTGCCCAGCCATCGCGTCGATCATTCAATCGATGTTAGGAAAAGGGAAAGAATCCTTATGGCATACTTTATTTGGGCCTTTATAATCCACACATATTCTAAGTTCATTGCTTTTTCTAGGTACCACCACTATGTTAGCTTGCCAATTCGGGTATTTAACTTCCCGGATGGATCATGTTTTTAATTTGATACCTCATCCTTGACGAATGTGTGTTTAATCTCATATATTGGTCTCCTTTTCTTCATGACTAAATGGAACTTCGGGCTCAAACTCAGCTTGTGAGTGGTTACCTCCAGTGAGATCCATGTCATGTCATGATGGGACCAAGCAAAACAATCGGTGTTAGCTTTAAGAAAATCAATAAGTTTTTTCCTGAACTTGGGGGTTAATCGCGTGCCTAGGTTTACCTTTCGATCCGGTAGATGCTCGATTAATATAACTTGTTCCAATTTTTCAACCGTTGATTTGGTGGCATCGGTGTCATCAGGAGCCATGAATGATCTCGGGACACCATAATCGTCCTCATCGTCTGCTATTTGTTCTTCATGTTTCTCCGGTTCAGCGAAGGCCGGTATCAGTGATTGCTATTTAATCTCTTCCTTTTTGGTTGGTTCCGTGTTCCATGGTGTCGAAACTGGGGGCATCGGGATTACCTCGTCGACGGAAAACATCTCCCTTGTGCCTGGTTGTTCTCCGTGGACCATTTTGACTCCCCCCCCCCCCCCCCCCCCCCCCCCCCCCCCCCCNTTCAGCGCCTGCTGCAAGGTTGAGGGTACCGCCCTCATGATGTGGACCTATGGCCTTTCGAATAGAGCGTTGTATCTCATGTCCCCTTCGATCACATAGAACTTCATTTCTTGGATTGTCTCAGTGGTGTTTACTGGTAAGGTTATCATTATTTTCATGGTCTCACATGCCATGTTAAATCCGTTCAACACTCAGACTGCCAGTTAATCCATGTATTACTAGCTAGTGCTCACATTCTGCATAATATTATAAAATCTTGTATTACTTATGTAGGTATTATTTGCATCAATTAATACTGATTTCTATATGAAGATTAATTTTCTTAAACGCCAATCAAATATTTTATGGACTCATGTTTATTAAAATGTGGAAATCTCCTAAAATCCAAACCAAATGGCTCGTTTAATAGAGACTAATCAATTCACGTTTCACTCCAATTAAATTGATGAAAGTACAAATGGCCCACTAGTTTTAAGATTACCACTGTCTGAAGCAGAGCTAGTGGATGAGCGCGGGCCCAACATGACCGTATTATTTGAGATGACAGTGAAATTAATTTCCTTTGTTTGAGGACAAAGCAAAACCATTGTAAAGAGCTTTCCAATTTTGTGGAAGAAAGAAACAAAGCTGAAGTACTAGAAACTTGGAATCACTCAACACAATAATTTTTTTCATTTTGCTCGATATATGTCGGAGCAGGAATATTTTTTAATCAAAATTCATAAAAAAAAAGAAGGAAAAAATAACAATTCCAGCACGGAAACTTTCATTTACAACAATTGAAATTCCCAAAAGACTTGTTAAAATATGTTGCTTCGGATTTGAAAACACAGAGAGAGCATTATTAAAATCGGCTTATTTTGAAAAATACTTTTTTCAAAATTACTTTAAAAAAAAAGTGTTGTTGGTGAGAAATTGTTTATGTTTGGCTAATTAATTTGAAAAATACTTTTGAACAGTAATTAGTGTTTGCCAAATTTTTGAAAACTGCTTTTAAGTGTATTTTTCTCAAAAGTACTTTTAAATTTTTTTTTTTTTTTTCTGCTTCTTCTCAAAAGCGCTTTTTTCGTTCCAGAAGTTTGGCCAAACACCTCAATTTTTAACTAAAAGTGCTTCTGGCCCAAAAAAAAAGTACTTTTGACACACAAGAAAGTTTGACCAAACAGACTATTAGTAATTGTCTTTGCAAATTGCTATAACTTCTTTTTGCTAGATTAGTCTGCGCTTGTGTATTTTAACTCATCTGTTTTTTGTCTGTATGTTCTGTTTTATTTATTAATGATATTCTTCCTCTGAAAGAGTAAAGAACAGGTAGAAGCAACTCAGGAAATTAAAAATAAAGATCTGACACTGAAAGAGTGAAGAAGAAAGTTAGGAAACTGACTCAAAGAGAGATGACATTTTGACTAAGTTACAACACTATTTTATGTTATTTTGTATTTAGAGAAAGAAACAGACAGGTTATAGTGATGGTAAATAGCCAGAATACCGCAAACTTTAACTAAGTTTTCTTTCTAGCAATGAACCAAAATTTATTTCTTTGTCGAGCGCCGTAGTTGCACAAAGCTGTCGACACTATCTGCAAATACGTTCACTATTCACGCATGGTGTTTAGACTGATCATGCCAAATTTATATTTCTTTCCACATTAAAAGCATAGTTATTTCTTTTTCCTTTAATGCCAGGGCAACAGATAAATATTGGAAGAACTTACACTTTTATTTGTGAATTAACCAATTTGACTAAGCTAAGCATAAGACAATTAAACAGATACTTTTTAGATTCATGGATTTCTGGATAGTCAACAATAAAGATGAAAACAACATGAAATACCAATAGTAGGCAATGTATACTTGATTGACTCCTATCTAACGGATGGCAAATAAAAATACCGGAATCACCACCGTCGAGATCGTGATGGCGTCTAACATTATATTTACTAGGCAAGCCAACGTTAGAGATTTATTAGCCAATTCTTTTACATTGCAGTGATTAACAATAAACAAGCTATAACAAGTCGAAATGAATGCGCAAATATAGATAACATTTTTGAATATTTACTACTACTACTATCCAGAATCCGGAGTCACAATTCACGAACATTCTAAAATTTTCCTACAAGTATTTGTCCGAAAGAAAATACAATTGTTTGCGAAATAAAGAAAACAGTAAAGTATGGGGTATAAAAGGGGACGTCAGGGCCTGCGGATGCCGACAGGTCTACCTTGAGTCTCCTAGCCGATAAATCCTACATCCAATCTCTCGATCAACTCGAACCAGCTCCATAATCTGCACAGAAAGTGCAGAGTGCAGTATCAATACAATATCAATACAACCGACCTCATACCCCATGTACTGGTAAGTGCTGAGCCTACCTCGACGAAGGAGTGACGAGGCTACGGCAGGACACTCACAATATAATCTGCATACAGTATATAATAAAAGCATAAAGGAAGACAAAATAAAATAAAGCAGTAACTTGCAAGAAGTAAATACAGTTTTCAAAGTATCTCATCAGTGTTCAGCTACTACCAATCCTTAAGTGCAATTTAAGACTACTGTACAGCTAACAAAGTCAGGGAAAAGTATAAAAATATAGGTTGTGGCGCATAACCCGATCCCTCCATACATATCATATTCCTCCCTTATTTTCTCTTAATAATATAAACAACAGAAAATAAATAAACGTGTTACGGCGTGCAACCTGATCCCACCATATCACAGTAATCACAATCACAGTTCACCCTTATTCCAATACAATCCACCCTTATTAAATATGTTGCGGCGTGCAACCCTATCCCACCGTACAATATCAATTCACCCTTATTCCTTCTCAATATATCATCCTTATTCCACCTGTTCCGGCGCGCAACTCGATCCCACCATATCAATATCAATTACTCAGTAAGTACAAAATTTTCACAATTCAAATCACAAAACACTTCACAGTACTTAAACTTCAAACCAAAGCAAATGGAAAGCTTGTACACTATGAAACTTCACACAAATAATACTACTCTGCGAGACCAATTCAAAATATACCATAAAAATACCGATAAACCAACTTAAGCGAATAATAGGAGACAATGAAACAACGGAATAACTAATACCTTCAACAAAGGGAAACAATGTCTAACAAGTAGCAATTAGGCATGTGAATACAAGTAAAGCATGTAACAGTTAAGGCAGGGAAAAAGACAATAAGAGAAGAACGGGAAGGAAACAGGCAAAACAGACAACTTGGCGGCGCATAAGTACTCGTCACGTCACATATATGCTGCTCACGTGAATTTCATATAGCAAATAAGCCAATGGTTCCTAATCCCTCGAGTCAAAGTTAGACACAACACTTACCTCGCTCCACAGGCCACTCAATGCTCAATTACAACTTTTTCTCCAAAATCCACCTCCAAACTACTCGTATCTCGCCACAATTAGCTCAAAGACATCAAATATTGCTAAAGAAATCAATTACAATACAAAATTTTGATTTCCCAAACTTTTACCCAAAAAGTCAAAAATCGATCCCGGACCCGCTTGGTCAAATCTCGAGATTCTGACCAAACCCCATTCACTCATTCACTCCCGAGCCCAATTATGAGATTAGTTTTGAAATCTGACCTCAATTTGAGGTCGAAATTCCAATTTTTCAAAAATTCCTAATTCTATCCAAACCCCCAATTTCTACCATGGAAATCCTAGATTTTAGGTTGCAAATTTATGAAATATGATGGATAATTGAAAGAAAGTGAGTTAGGATCACTTACCAAAGTTTTGAGGAAGAAATGATCTGGAAAAATTACCTCTAGGGTTCTAGAATTTGAAAATTTGAAGAATGGGAGAGAACTCTCGTCTAAGTCTCATTTACCCAGCTGCAGATGTCACAAATGCGACCTGGGCTTCGCAAATGCGAAGCCCGTAAATGCACAGGAGGCATCGCAAATGCGAAACCCTTCTCATTTCTGCAATGTTCGCAAATGCGAGGTATAGTTCGCAAATGCGAACATGGGCAAGATCGCAAATGCCATGTGATCCCAAATGCGAAAAGCACCCCTCCCCAGTTCCCATCACAATTGCGAGAAATTATTCGTAATTGTGAACATTGGCCTCCACAGCTACTCTTTGCAATTGCGATGAGTAGGTCACAAATGCAAACCCAACAATGGTCACAAATGCGAAGTTGGATCTCACACTTGCGAGAACAGAGGCCTGCAACAAGAGCTGAAGCACACCAGCAAATTTTCTAAGTTCAAATCACTCCGTAGCCTATCTGAAACTCACCCGAGCCCTCGGGGCTCCAAATCAAACATGCACACAAGTCTAAAAACATCATACAAACTTTCTGGCGTGATCAAATTGCCAAAATAACACCTAGAACTACGAATTGAACCCCAAATCACATGGAATTTTCAAGAAAACTTTGAAATTCCTATTTTCACAACTTGACGTCCGAATCACGTCAAATCAACTCCATTTTTCATCAAATTTCACAAATAAGTCATAAATATGGTATTAGACCTATACCAGGTTCCAGAACCAAAATAAGGACTCGTTATCCAAAAAGTCCAACTTTGGTCAAACACTTCAATTTCATTAAGCCTTCAACTTTCAAATTTCGACATAGTCTGATATCTCGGGCTAGGGACTTTCGATCTCGATTCCGAGAATACACCTAAGTCCCAAATCACGATACGGATCCACCGGGACTTTCAAAACATGAATCCAATTTCGGTTACTAAAAATATTGACCGAAGTCAACTCTAATGAAGTTTTTAGGTAAAATTTCTTATTTTTATCAATTTTTAACACAAAAGCTTTCCGGAAAGGCGCCCAGACTTCGCACGCCAATCGAGAAGGCTTAAACATGACTTTTAAAGATTTTGCATCACAAAATTAGGTTTAAATCATAAGATGACCTATCGGGTCATCACATTTTCCACCTCTAAAATAATCGTTCTTCCTCGAACGGACATAGAAAAGTACCTGAACTTGTGAATAGGTGGGGATATCTACTCCGCTTGTCTGACTCGGACCCCCAAGTAGCTGTCTCGACAGGATGACCTCTCCACTGCACTTGGACTGAAGGATAACTCTTCGATATCAACTGACGAACCTGCCGGGCTATAATAGCCACTGGCTCTTCCTCATAATTCAAATCCTTGTCCAACTGGACAGAACTGAAATCTAACACGTGGTATGGATCACCGTGATACTTCCGGAGCATGGACACATGGAATACTAGATGAACTACTGATAACCCTGGAGGTAAAGAAAGCTTGTAAGACATATCTTCCACTCTCTCGAGAATCTCAAAAGGTCCGATATACCTAGGGCTCAGCTTTCCCTTCTTTCCAAACCTCATGACACCCTTCATGGGTGATACCCGAAGCAACACTCTCTCCCCGACCATGAATGCAACATCACGAACTCTACGGTCGGCATAAATCTTCTTTCTGGACTAAGCTGTGCGAAGTCAATCATGAATAATATTGACCTTATTCAAGACATCATGTACTAGATCAGTACCCAACAACCGAGCCTCCCCGGCTCGAACCACCCAACTGGCGACTGGCATCGTCTACCATATAATGCTTCATGGGGAGCAATTTGAATGCTCGATCGGTAGCTGTTGTTGTAGGTGAACTCTGCAAGGGGCAAGAACTGATCCCACAATCCTCCGAAGTCTATAACACATGCGCGGAGCATATCCTCCAAGATCTTAATAGTACGCTCGGACTGTCCGTCCGTCTGAGGATGAAATGTTGTGCTCAACTCAACCCGTGTACCCAACTCACGTTATACTTCCCTTCAAAAGTACGAGGTGTACTGCGTACCTCATTCAGAAATGATAGACACGGCACACCGTGGAGACGGATGATCTCACGAATGTAAATCTTTTCCAACCGCTCCGAAGAATAGGTAACTGTCACAGGAATGAAGTGCGGTGACTTAGTCAGCCTGTCCACAATGACCCAAATGGCATCGAACTTCCTCTGAGTCCAAGGGAGTCCAACAATGAAATCCATAGTGATACGCTCCCACTTCCACTCAGGAACCTCTATCTGCTGAAGTAAGCCACGGGTATCTGATGGTCATACTTCACTTGCTGACAATTCAGGCACCGAGCTACATAAGCAACTATATCCTACTTCATCCTCCTCCACCAATAATGTTTCCGCAAGTCTAGGTACATCTTGGCATTTCTCGGATGAATAGAATACCAGGAACTGTGGGCCTCTTCAAGAATCAACTCACGAAGTCCACATACACGACCCTGCATCCTCAAGACTCTGTCATCTCCGAAAGTAACCTTCTTGGCACCACTGCGCCGCACTGTGTCCCCAAGGACCACCAAATGAGGGTCGTCATACTGTCGATCTCTGATACGCTCAAACAAAGATCTCTGTGTTCTTTATTTTCTGTGTTTATTATTTCACAAACAGTAGAGCTGCTACTGTATTTATTATTCCTCCACTGCTGAGGCTGCTGCTCGGGCTCTGGGCTGAGCCCTGCCCCTGCCTCGACCTCTAGCACGGCCTCGGCCTCGACCTCTGTCCCTTGTGGGAGCTGCTACTAGAGTCTCTGGCTGCTGCTCAGTTGAAGAAGCGGTACGCGTTCTCGCCATCTACGAGAGAATAAGAGTAGGAGAGTTCAATCAATATTGAGAAAACAAAGTCGCATGACAGAGATGAATAAAAGTGAAATTTTGTTCCTAAACTTCATAGCCTCAGGGAGTACGTACTTATCAGACGTCCGTACCAGATAAGTACAGACGTCTCCGTGCCGATCTCCCAAACTCTACTAAGCTCGTTCATGAAATGTGAGACCTAGGAAACCCGGTGCTCTGATACCAACTTGTCACAACCCAGAATCTCCACCGTCGGGACCGTGATGTCGCCTAACATTACCCTTGCTAGGAAAGCCAACGTTAGAGATTTATTAGCCAATTCTGTTATATTTCAGTGATTCACAATAAGCAAGCTATAACAAGTCAAAATGAACGCGGAAATATATATAACAATTTTGAATATTTACTACTACTACTACTACCCAGAATCCGGAGTCACAATTAACGAACATTCTAAGATTTTTCTACAAGTATTTGTACGAAAGAAAATACAACTGTTTGCGAAATAAATAAAATAGTAAAGTATGGGGTATAGAAGGGGACGTCAGGGCCTGCGGATGCCGACAGGTCTACCTTGAGTCTCCTAGATGATAAATCCTACGTCCAATCTCTCGATCAGCTCGAACCAGCTCCAAAATCTGCACAAAAAGTGCAGAGTGCAGTATCAGTACAACCAACCCCATGTACTGGTAAGTGCTGAGCCTACCTGGACGAAGGAGTGACGAGGTTAAATCTGCATACAATATATAATAAAAGCAGAAAGGAAGACTGAATAAAATAAAGCAGTAACTTGCAAGAAGTAAATATAGTTCTCAAAGTATCTCATCAGCGTTCAGCTACTACCAATCCTTAAGTGCAATTTAAGACTACCGTACAGCTAACAAAGTCAGGGAAAAGTATAAAAATATAGGTTGTTGCGGTGCATGACCCGATCCCGCCATACATATCATATTCCTCCCTTATTTTCTCTTAATAACGTAAACAACAAAATATAAATGAAAGTGTTATGGCGTGCAACCCGATCCCACCATATCACAGTAATCACAATCACAGTTCACCCTTATTCCACCACAACCCACCCTTATTACACCTGTTGCGGCATGCAACTCGATCCCAACGTACAATATCAATTCACCCTTATTCCTCCTCAATATATCACTCTTATTCCACATGTTGCGGCGCGCAACCCGATCCCACCATATCAATATCAATTACTCAGTAAGTACAGAAATTTCATAATTCAAATCACAAAATCCTTCACAATACTTAAACTTCAAACCATAGAAAATGGAAAGCTTGTACACTATGAAACTTCACACAAGTAATACTACTCAGCGAGACCAATCCAGAATATACCATAAAAACACCGATAAACCAGCTTAAGCAAATAATAAGAGACAATGAAGCACGAAATAACGAATACCTTCGACAAAGGGAAATAATGTCTAACAAGTAGCAATTAGTCATGGGAATACACGTAAAGCATGTAACAGTTAAGGCAGGGAAAAGACAATAAGAGAAGAACGGGAAGGAAACAGGCAAAATAGATAACTTGGCGGCGCATAAGTACTCTTCACCTCACATATTCGCTGCTCACATGAATTTCATATAGCAAATAAGTCAAGGGTTCCTAATCCCTCGAGTCAAGGTTAGACACAACACTTACCTCGCCCCATAGGCCATTCAATGCTCAATTACAACTTTTCCTCTAGAATCCACCTCCAAACTACTCGTATCTAGCCACGATTAACTCAATAACATCAAATATTTCTAAAGAAATCAATTACAATACATAAATTTTTATTTCCCAAACTTTCCCTCAAAAAGTCAAAAAAGACCTCGGGCCCGCTTGGTCAAAACTCGAGGTTCGTACCAAAACCCATTCACCCCCGAGCCCAACTATGCGATTAGTTTTAAAATCCGATCTCAATTTGAGGTCTAAATCCCAATTTTCCAAAAATCCCTAATTTTACCCAAACCCCCAATTTCTACCATGGAAATCCTAGATTTTAGGCTGCAATTTCATGAAATGTGATGGGTAATTGAAAGAAAGTGGGTTAGGATCACTTACCAAAGTTTTGGGGGGGAAATAGTCTTGGAAAATCACCTCTAGGGTTATAGCTTTTTGAAAATTTGAAGAATGAAAGAAAAACCATGTCTAAGTCTCATTTACCCAACTGCAGATGTCGCAAATGCGGTCTAGACTTCGCAAATGCGAACCCCTTCTCATTTCTGCAATGTTCGAAAATGCGAGGTATAATTCACAAATGCGAACATGGGCAAGATCGCAAATGCGACCATGTGATCGCAAATGCGAAAAGCACCCCTGCCCAATTCCCATTGCAATTGCGAGAAATTATTCGCATTTGAGAAAATTGGCCTCCATAGCTACTCTTTGCAATTGCGATGAGTAGGTCGCATATGCGAACCCAACAGTGGTCGCAAATGTGAAGCTTGATCTCGCAATTGTGAGATCGGAGGCCTGCAACAAGATCTGAAGCACATCAGCAAAGTTTCTAAGTTCAAATCACTCTGTAGCATATCCGAAACTCACCCGAGCCCTCGGGGCTCAAAATCAAACATGCACACAAGTCTAAAAATATCATACGAACTTGTTTGCGCAATCAAATTGCCAAAATAACACCTAGAACTACGAATTGAACCCCAAATCACATGGAATTTTCAAGAAAACTTTGAAATTCCTATTTTCACAACCGAACGTCCGAATCACGTCAAATCAACTCCATTTTTCATCAAATATCATAGACAAGTCATAAATATGGTATTGGACCTATACCGAGTTCCAGAACCAAAATACGAACTCGTTATCCAAAAAGTAAAACTTTGGTCAAACACTTCAATTTCATTAAGCTTTCAACTTTTAAATTTCGACATAGTCTGATATCTCGGGCTAGGGATTTCCAGTTTCGATTCTGGCCATATGCCCAAGTCCCAAATCATGATACGGACCCACCGGGACCATCAAAACACGAATTCGGTTTCGTTTATAAAAAATGTTGACCGAAGTCAACTCTAATGAAGTTTTTAGGTAAAATTTCTTATTTTTATCAATTTTTAACACAAAGGTTTTTTGGAAAGGCGCCCGGACTGCGCACATAAATCTAGAAAGGCTTAAACATGACTTTTAAAGGTTTCGGATCACAGAAGTAGGTCTAAATCATAATATGACCTATCGGGTCATCACATTCACCACCTCTAAAACAATCGTTCGTCCTCGAACGGACATAGAAAAGTACCAGAACTGGTGAATAGGTGGGGATATTTAATATGTTTGTCCGACTCGGACTCCCAAGTAGCTACCTCGATGGTCTAACCTCTCCACTGCACTCGGACTGAAGGATAACTCTTCGATCTCAACTGACGAACCTGCCGGGCTAGAATAGCCATTGGCTCTTCCTCATAAGTCAAATCCTTGTCCAACTAGACATAGCTGAAATCTAACACGTGGGACAGATCACCGTGATACTTCCGGAGCATGGACACATGGAACACTTGATGAACTGCTGATAAACCCGGAGGCAACACAAAGATAGGAATAACAAAACTTAGATCTATTAGTATCACTTAGCACCTACAAGGCAGACATTATAAATTTGATATTAGAAAAGGGCACAACGTATGGAAAGCTGATGTTTCATGATCATTCGTAATTTTTTCTGCTACTAGTGAAGTCCAAAAATATTGCAGAGTTACTCGTGTAAATGTCATGGAACATATATTTGTAAACATCGTGCTAAATAGAATTTCTATAGATGCGATACTTTTAAAGCTTTTGAGCTTTCTCCATAAATTCGTTGGCGAAAATTGTCAAAATTTCAAACTTTAGACACACTACAACTATGTTTTATAGTTAAAAATTGATACAAGCAATAAACAAAATAGATCTCACGACCCAAAATCGCACCAACAGTCGTGATGGCACCTAACCTTCAATGTTAGGTAAGCCATTATCCAAATATAGATCAAATTAAGCATAACATGATTTAATATAACTGACATAGCATAAATACATTGAGTAAATCCTCCAACAAGTATAAATACCGAATACTGCGGCAATACTTTCCCCAAAACCTGGTAATACGCAGTCATGAGTTCTAAAATAAAATACAATAGGATCTCTCAACAATACAAATACTGTATGAAATATAAATAACAGTATAATAAAGGTAGGAAGGGGACTCCAAGGGTTTGCGGGAGATCATGCAGCACTACCTCAACTCTCCTATACAACTAGTTGGCACCTTCTTAAGGTCCAATCTAGCCAATGCAATAATCTGCCCAAATATGTATAAAGGTACTATATGAGTACGAGACAACGTGTACTTAAGTACCAAGACTAATCTCGGTGAAGTAATAACGAGGTTTACGTCATGTGATACCTATTAACATGTAAACTTGTGCAATTCATATCTATACACATAAATATTATAAATAAAAAGAAGATGTGATATTGTAAAAGAATACATCAAAATATATCAACTTAACATGGATAGTTCTATCTCGTCTATAAAGTACAATGCATATAACAATGTCATCAAGTACCATATTATAAGATAAACATAGGAAGCATACATTATATGTATGATATGGCATAAAGGATTCACTTGAATGTTCAAAGCTTCTACCCTTGTCCCCAAAACTTACCATATTAGATTCCACACCAGAATCAACTAGATATCGATCAATTTCTCCCAATATGCGAAAGATGATTCGACATCGTGATGCAAAGGCTGACCAATTCTGCTTTATCTCTCATGGTTTTCGATATCGCGGGTAGTCCACTTAGGACAGTGTGGAGAAGCATCGATAAAAGCTATTAACATTGATGATACGACTTAAAGTAATTTCTCTCTTTCTGCCGGATTGATTCCTTTCCTTTTGATGTGGACATCCCTAGAATCAGTTGCTCTCCTTCCTGTTGGAGGAAGACAATGCATGAGGGCACTCATTCAAATCGAATAACTGAAACTACGATAACTACTATTTTTCTGCTTTAAGAGAAGCCTTCTAGCTCGTTTTAAAGCGTTGAAGAGAGAGATATGACATTCTAAAGATAGTTGTTGAGGAAGCATCTGATTTCTAACTACAAGTCCGTTTTCAAGCTAACTGAATGCCTATCAATTTCAAACCATCTGCTAGAGGTTGTAACAATCCAAACCCCTGATAATTGCATCGTTGTGCCTGGGCTGTGAGGGATTCTCTTCCCACGTAGTGCTAAGAAGCAAGTTCTGACAGCCTATGATGAAATAGCACAAAAAAAAGGGCTACGCAAATAATAGTGTTAGTAGTTCGTGAGACTAATTTTGAGCTAGATAGTGGATTGATGTTCACTGTAGCACTATCTTCGAAGTTGAAGAAAACAAAAAGGCAGGTTTATAAGAGGGAGCTGGAGGAGAAGCGCTACTAAGAACAAGAAGTTCTGAAGTTTAAGGATTAATTTTTACCAGGTGATGTCGAAGCGAAATTCATAAATAAGTTTAAGAATCTGAAACAAGGTTTAATAAGAAGTGAAACGGACAGAGACACTTCCCAACCAGAAAGCAAAGTTCCCACTGATGGTATACTTAGTGTAAGCGAGCTCTAAGATCACATCTTTGGAATAAACCTCGTAACCGTACAAAGTGGGCATTTTAGTTGTGGGCCTAGCTGTTTTGATTGAATTTCAAAGATCTCGCTCGCTGTCGAAACGCATTTTGTGAAGTGTTCTCCTGCCCCTGTCACCTGAGATAAAGTCAACTGGAAAACCGTGATCGGAGTCGTGGTTTGATCTTTGCTCTTTGTCGCGCTACTTCCGCTAGCAACCAGCTTCGGATTCTCCTTAAGGCACCGTATTGAGTAGGGATTTGATCCTCCTTATATTACAGAGGTTTACTACGAGCCATACTCAGCGGGATACATATTGCTCAAATGGAACCTAAAAGATGGGATGGGTAATCCATAGGATCATTTGGCGAGGTTCATCCCTCAGCATGGGGAATTCTATCACGAAAAAAACATGAGAGGGCTACTATATGGGATGTATACATATCCACACGTTGAATAGAACGTGACCAACAAGTCCAATGCATGTCAAAGACGTCGTGCCAAATAATAACATATCAAAATTATCGTACATCAGAAACCTCGTGCCATAACTACATTAATTCGCTCAACATGTCTAAGGGTGCCATAATCACAACAATCCGAAAAAATATATCTTCTCCAAGAATGCATACACTCAGAAATAATCAATGAGATGCAAGGACATAACAAAGAAAGGCGTGAATGTCTGGTCAAGATAAAAGCATGACTACGACCAAATCAGGTGTATTAATAATTTCATGAGATGCCTATCTTAGCAAATTAAGATATAGTAATCCTAAATATATTTTACTAGCATGAAATACAATTGACAAAAATATAAATCATGAAAGATGCACAATCAAACAAGTCATAATGAAAGCCTAATGTCTAACCCAGGCATGAATAACCCGTAGCACAAATATATATGCTCATCACCTCATATACATCGCTCCTCGCATATTTCAATTAAGCAAACAAAGTCATATCCGAAAGGTTATCCCCTCAAATTAAGATTAGGCAAGATATTTACCTTAGCAAGCCAAATCAACCCTCTAAAATTGCCTTTCCTTTAAAACTTACCTCCAACCAGCTCAAATCTAACCAAATATTACTCAATAACGTCAAAGAAAATTATGGGAAACAATTCAAGATAATAAAGCTTCAATCTTTAATCAATTCTCAAAAAGTCAACCCAAAAATCCAAGTCCAAATCGATGCTCAAAATATTAATTTACACTCTCTTAAGTTGTTAACCAAAAGTCTAAATTTCACTTTGAAATTCTATTTTTTAGGTGTAGAAATTCATGGGGGAATCAAGATATATGATCAAATTTACTTACTCTCGAGGTTGTAGTGAAATGTCTCTTCAAAATCTTCTCCTCTCGTTATCCAAAAATCAAAAATATAAAAAATGGGCAAAATCCCAAAATTCTAGACTTAAAATGCTCCTGCCAGCACTACCCTTCGTGAACGCGGCCTCAGCCTCGCGTTCGTGAAGCACAACACTCCACCGCCTGAAATCTCCTCATCGCGAACGGGATAGGGGCCTCGCAAATGCAAAGGCCAACGGTCAGCCTTCTTCGCCAACATGGTCCCCTCTTCTTGAACGCAAAGTCCAAGAACCACCATCCCACATCCTTCATCGCAAACATAAGCCTCCCCTCGCAAACGCGATGAACACCAGACATCAAAAAAATTTGCAACATCTAAACATGTTCGAGTGGTCCAAAATGCACCCGATCCACTCGGAACCCCGTCTGAACATCCTAACAAGTCCCTAAATATTAACCGGACCTATCTAAGTCCTCAAAACACATACGAACCCATCATATCTAAGAATTAAAGGCCAAACCACATGTTGAACTATCTTAAGTTCATAAACTTCTATACTTTTGAAAAGCGTCCAATCAATGCCTAAACACCTTGAATCTCAATCAAATTTCGCACACAAGTTTCTTCAATACCGATGAGCAAATGGAAGTACGTCGTTCTTCCCCAACCTCCTTCTTGCAGCGAATCACTCCCATTTCCAACCTCGTTCTCCTTTTTCTCCAACTAAACCCATCACTGAATCAGTCCTCCCCCCCCCCCCCCCCCCCCNAATTCATCAATTTTGTAAAGTTTTCATCTAATTTTAATACTCAATCATCTAATATGATATGTGGGAGAGGCAAAAGGAAGACAAAAAAAATTAAAGTGAAAATTAGTATATTTTAATTTTGGAAAAGAAAAAATACACTTAGATTTATGCTCTCACGCGCTACCGTGAAGTGCAAAATATTCTCCATTCCACATAAGTATAAAAGAGGGTAATAATACCACTTCAAACATGCATAGGAGGATTATAGGATCCCCGCAAAGATAAATGATGCATTTGGCAAAGTGGTTAAACCTCAATGGGGTAATTATATATTATCCCTATTTCAATCTATAAAGAATTTTGTGTCTTTCCCTCAAATATTCGAATTTTAAATTGAAATGAAAAAGTAGCAGCAAATGGAAATAAGTTGTCCGGATCAAAATCTGAATCTACCTAAGAATTTTGTCTTTTTGCAAAATATTCCAACATCAAAGAGAATAAAATGGAAATAACAGATGAAACTTGTAGGGATCCGAATTCGAATCTACAAAAGATTTTTTGTCTTTCTCCCAAACACTCCAATATCAAATTGAAATGAGAAATACAACAACAAACTCAGTGTATTTCTAACATATGAGGTTTGGGAAGAATAATTTGTAAGCAGACCAAATTAAAATGAGAAATAGTTCAAAAAATGGAAATAATAAATGCAATTCGTCGGGATCAAGATTTGAATCCGGAGAAGAATTTTGTGCTTTTCTCCCAAACAGTGTTTTAAAAGGCATTTTCGGGGCGAGACGCACCAAAAACGCTCTGAGGCGATGGTTTGGGGCGAAAGTCTCAAGAGGCGTACGCCCAGGCGTTTGAGGCGCGTTTTTTTAGTGAGGCGTAAGCCCCAGAGACTTTTGCAAATTAAAATAAAATTTATTGAATAAATCCTTCATATAATACTCAATTTCTCAAAATTCAGCTTGGTAATTACTCAAAAGTTTTAAAAAGGAATTGAAGTGTATTAAATTAAAAAGTCAAGACCTTTTTTATTGATTGAAACCCTAATTCATGGTCTTTCCCAATTATTTATCTTGTCCGCTAGTCAGTTACTATCTCCTAAAAGCAATGAATATTCAATTTTTTTACAAATACAAAGAGAACTACATTCTCTTTCATAGCAACAAGTTCAAAGTTCAAATTGCAGGTTAGTCATCCTTTTTGTTCCTCCATGTAGAAAACTTTATTCTTTTTTACTCAAGTTACTTGTGCTTCTAAATAGCGTATAATAGATTGTTTTGACTAGTTTTTTATGGGGATGGAGCACATCTATATATATTTTTTTCACACATTTATAGTTTTCTTCAATTTTTATGTAATTTTACATATTTATAAATATTTACTGTAATTATTTTATTTTATAAAATATTAAAAATTAAATACCTATGGGCTTACGCCTCGTGCCTGAGGGCTTACACCTCCCTGAGACATATGTAAAACGACGCGTCTTACGCCCACACCTTTTAAAATACTGCTCCAGAATATCCCTATTACGGAATCGTTTCAAAAATACAGATAATGCACAAATACGCTGAATAAAAAAAAGATAGAAGATTAGAGTTTAAAATAGATAAAGACAAGAACTTAACTATGAACTAGTTAGACCCCTTGAATTCCTATAATAAACATTAATCTAGGAAGAACAAGAACAACTAACACGGATTAAGCTAAGCATAAAATGCAATTCAAAGCCCCTAGAAGATATATCAACTAGAACAACGAATTAACATTCAAATACAAAGATAATCCAAAAGTATGAACATGAACTCATACATGATAAACCTAACATAGATAATCTAGAAAAATATGGTAAATAAAGAGAAATAAAAAATAACATAAACCTCTCAAGGTTTGGTCTTTGTTTATCAATCCACCATCAAAAGCTTCCTTTCAAAATGAGAGGAAGGGACTATTTATACTAGAGTGCTATTTAGGCTAAATAACTAAAATACCCTTAGCTTTATAAGACTAGCCTAAATAGCTAAATTGCTAATATGACCTCCTTAATCTTGACTCCATTAAAGCACTCAAATGCTATGATCTTGACTTGAAAATTATCCTCGCTAAGCGTGCTCATCTGGCATGTATCATCCCCCCACCCTCCCCAAAGAAATTCATCCTCGAATTTGGACTTTGCAAAATCAAGAATGGGGCACATATAAGTATCAAGCCAATCACATCAAAACATAGTATATCCAAGCTAAAAGATCAAAGTTCTCAATCTTTCACTCAAAAGTAAGACTCTTATGATATAGCCAAGTGTCATAATCTATAAAGAATACATCTTCAACACAAATGACACAAACTTGACTATAAGGAAAATAATATCCACGAGAAGATCAAGAGAGAGTAAAGTTTCATGCCTCCAACAAAATCACAATCTTGTAAAATTCTCAACAAAGTGCACACTTTTATGGTATAACCAAGTGTCATAAGAAGCAATAAAAACTTCAACCCAAATAAAGACACTTTACCACAATAAGAAATAACTCAGGGGTCAAAAATAAACTTTAATCCCCGAGTATCCACATACTTCTCAACACTAACTTCACATGAAAACTTAAGAGAAGCTCATCATGAATCATAATACAATGAATATCAAAATACTCAAAGTTATGCATCTTTACCTCAATGGCCTTAGATAAACACAAGATAAACATAAGCCAAATTTACATACCAATCTTGCTTTTGGGCAAAAGAAAAAGCTTGTGATCAATAATATGCCGAAGTGTTAGTTCAAGGCTTTCCTTACCCTTAGCAACTTTCTCTTGTTGAACCTTCACAAAATAATCAATAAAGTTATGTTCTTTTTTCTCACAATGATCATTCAAAACAATAAAAGAAACATTCTTTAACTTTCCTCAAAGAAGCATTAGTAAAATCTAATGAGAATGTTCTTTCAAAAATAGGAATAAGATAAGTAAAGCAACTAATACTAGTGCTAGCATCAAAAATTTTACTTTCCCTTTTACTCTCAACCAAATCATCACTACATTCACATTTGCTCATTTCATCATAAAAATTGAATCTTTTCCTCCAAAAGGAAATAAAATAGAATCAAAGAATTCATCAACACATTCTTCTTGACTCATTTCTTCATAAAGTTCAAAATATTCTTCCAACAAAGTTAAAGTAGAAAGAATCATAACATTCATCATCCCATAAAGGTGGACTATCACAAGGCTCAACATCACTCACATCACTAGCTAAAGAGTCGTTACACAAAGAGCTAGAAGCATCCAACAATACACAAAAACTCTTAACTAGTTGCAAGCCATCAATATCTTTCACATCACAAGATAAATAAATATCAAACTCACCAGTGTCACAGCTATCTTTTAAATTGGTTACCACAATCAACCAAAATATCATAAGTAGAAAGATAAGTTATTTTATCTTGGAGCTCTTCGAAAGTATTTTCTTTACCTTGAACTTGCTCATTTAATTTCAAAAGTTCTCTTGAAAAGATAGCTTGATCTTCTTCCAAGCTCTTCAAAGTAGAAGTAACTTCACTTGATGGCTCATCTCCAACATTCTCTACACAAGATACAAAACAACTAGAGAAAGAAGAAACGTTAGTAGCATTGGATTAAGGAAAATTCTCACTCTCTTTTTGTTTTCCCTCTTTCTTTTTTCTCATTTTCTTTTGAAATTCTTCACTCTTTTCTTGTGACAACTCACTCGTTTCACTCCACATTTCCTCTCCTTTTTCCACTCTAGAGTTGTCACTTTTCCCTCCCTCACTTCTCTCTTTCTTTTGTCTCTCATCCTTGCTTTCTCTCTTTGCATTTTTCAACGATGTTCTCAAACTCATTTGGCCTCTTCCCCATTGGTTCACTTTATCCTCCCTATATTCTTCACTGAAAACTTGTTGGATGTTGTCTAACTCATTCAAGGTGTCCTCTTGATCATGTTAAAAAAGTGAGTTGTTAATCATTTGAGGCTCTTGAGGTGGTATGGGTGGCGGTGGATGAGGGAGATTGTCCCTCCTTGGTGGTGCTTGAGGCATATGTTGTGGAGGTAGAGTTAGTGGTGGTTTAGGCGGGTGATAAGCTAGTAGTTGATATACTTGTGGTGGTTCAAGTATGGTTGGGGTTTGTAGTTGGTGTTGGTAGTGAGGTGGTGGATAAGTGTAAAGTGCATTGTAAAAAACATCAAAGGATGCAACTTGGCTTGGCATAGTATAAGCATCATAATATCCACTTGGACTAAGAGAAGGACTTATGAATTGATTTGCACTCCAAACTCCATATCCAATATTTTGCCTTGCCACCAACTTATCCTCAAAGTATTTAGGAATGAAAAAATGCCCCTTCCATTTTGATAACCACATACCTATTTCATTCTACATCAATCGGAAGATTATGATCAAGAAACCAAGACTTTCCCAATCGTACATGGCAATACTTCATAGGATATACATCACACCAGACCACTTCTTTAAAGTCTCTTTTGGTTATAGTCACCATCACACCTCTATCAACCCATGCACCACGAAATTTATAAGGCGACTTCGTTGGAATAAAACTCAATCCCAACCATTCAACAAAGGAAGAAGCAATAAAGTTGGTTGCATAATGATTACTTATCGCAACCAAACAACTCTCAAAGCCTTCTACATTCGCTACATAATGCCTCAAATTTATCTTTCTCCCACTTTCATCATAAAAGATTTCAACACTTGGAGAAGCACATTTAGTTTCATAGGAAGAACCCACATAACCATCTAGACCTCCCTTATGACTCCTTGCACCTACAAAGAAAACTTAAATCAAGAAAGTCGGTTAGTAAAAATAGGACCTCACAATTTACTCCCTTAGTGTATCGCTCAATATATATGTCACTCAACACTCATGTTTACACTCAAAGGTCAAAGGCTTTTGCGACATCACTCAATTGAACTCACCACTCAAGCCTTTTTTCATACAAGGGTATCTAAAAGTTCTCTTCATAACCAACATTCCCAAATCAATCCAAGTAGGCAATCAAGTATCGGTTCAGAATGGAGTGTGTGTGACACCAAAGAAAGCACAATAAAAAGCTAACGGACTTGATCCAAACAATTCACAACGAAATTAAAAGAGAAAGCACAAAAGAAATGGCACGAAATAAAATAACGCACACAAAGAAACTAGAATTAATATGAACTAATATCAAGTTAATCTAGTTGAGAGTTTAGTCTACTACAAAATGAACAGAAAGAAAAGAAAAGAAACTATAAAACTAGACATTTTGTCAAATTTTGGTCATATTTGCAAAAGCTGGACATATTTGCAAAAGTGGTCAGATTTGCAAAAGTGGTCAGATTTGCAAAACAAGGCAGCTGGACAGGTTTGTAGACTGTTGGTGATCTTCGTAACAACTTAGAAATCCAGCCCTTTTATGGTACTCACGAACCTGCAGTTATTTCCAACCTTCAGAACTCCAGGACAAAGGTCCTCAAATTCAATTCAATTCAAATCAGTTCAATAGCAAGAGTTGTTATCAAACTTCTCTAGACAGACTTCTGGGCAGAAGTTGCAGGTGAAACTTCTGAAAAACCAAGCTGACCCCAAGCAGTTGAATCAAGAGGATCGGACCAAACTTACAGTTCAACTAGTCTCAAGTTTTCAACCCCAAAACAGCCTTAACAACCTGTAGCTATCCCCAGCTACACCTCGCAAAACTGCAGATTTCAATATTGCAGGACTGCTGACAAACAACTACCCTCAATTGCAGCCTCTTGTTGACAAAACTGGTACAAAACCTGTGCAGAAGCCTTTGGAACTTAATTGAATAAGTTACTGCAGATTTGCAGCTTAACTGAAGCCTAACCAGTGCAGAAATTGTTTCAAGTACTGCAGATTTTTAGCAGCTCAACAGGGCAGAAACATGGCATATTTTGGCTGTCAAACATACTCTAAATTGAAGGTTCAAAATTCACTAAGCTACTGCAGAATTTTCAGCAGCTTAACTGGTCACAAAACTGCAGAATTTAGCTCAAAAAGTGCAGAAATAGAACATGTTTTTAGGCTGCAGCAGTGCAGAAGTTATCGCTCAAAGTGCAGAATTCTTGCTCTAAAACTTCAACTTCATAGAAACAATAACAAGGCTTTCAAACCAATACAAACTTCAGCTCAAGATATCCAGAAACTAAATGCCAATCGACTCTAATGCAGCAACAATGAATTAGGACTTCGTCAGCAGTAGAGAACCGTCAAAATGCAACTCGTATTTCAGTTCTCAACGCAATAACAAGGAGGAATGTAAGCTTCAAGAAATGCAAATCTCGAACTTAAGGCCTTTTAAAATATCAGTCCATTTCAACAGCTAATTGGATACCTTCTGTGCTGTTCAGCAGCCTTCAAGGAATGCAATTCAGTTCCCCTTTTCAAAAGAACCTTGCAGCTACTCAACCGAATTTCAATTCACAAAGTAGGAAAGTTTCAGTAATGCAGGCCAAACAATCAGGAACTAGACTGTTTTACTTTTTTAGAAATTTTCTGAACCGTTTCAGCAATTCTGGACTGTTTCAGAAACTCAATCGACATACCAGTAGAATCAGTCCCAAGCATTTCAGATGGACAGCAGTAAAGGAATTCTAATACCAATTTCCAGTTCAACTTCCAGAAGTTTAACCCCAAATGACAGCAGCAAAGGATTATAAACTTAGAAATTCAATTCACAATAGCATTGTACACACATATATTCAACCAAGCTATCGATGAAAATTTTCAGTTCACAATCAATAACAACATCGAGTCGACTAACAAATTCAGCTCAATCAACTCAAAAAGATTGAGTCGATGTTCTGTTGGAACTCAATTCTCTTCAAAAAAATTCAGAAATCAGAGATGGAGCTCAGTTTTGAGCTCAAGGAATCAAACCTGATTCGTGCGACGAGTTCTCAGCTGTTCAAATTGATTCGAATCAGTCCGCGAAGCTCTTCGAATTCGCAGCTGGTGTTCTTCGAGTTCTTCAATGGGAGAGAATTGGATTCTCGTTCAATCCTTCACCAGATGCAATAAAACTTGGGATTCTGCCTCCAAACCACTCTAAGAACAATACCCAATAGCTAATTTCTACAAACAATCACCCAAATCGAAAGGCCTAGTTGGCCTTCTTCCTCGCAAAACTAGTTCGACAAATTTTTCCAAACAAATCCCTTCGAACCCGACTTCAATCACTCCTAAACTCGAAGTACAACTCCCTATCAGCTCTAGGATTAAACCCCAATGCCCAATTTGTTCAAAAGAAGCGAAGTTAGATGACCTAAGTTCTTCGTGTTCTTCGACTTCGATTCCGAATTTTTCAACCAAAACCCTAGAAGTTCAGCTTCAATCGGCCAAATCTTCAGATTGAGCTTCAAATGATGCTTCCAACAAGAATCATGAACACTCACTCAATTCGAAGCCCTAATTTCAGATTTCAAACAAAACCTAGCTTCAATGGAAATTTTCGAACTTCCTTTTCTTCAATTGGTGACTAGCTTCGAATCCGCCTTTCAAACTCGATTTCCACAGTTCAACAACGAGAATCAACCGATTTGGAACCAACAAAAACTGATCGGCTTAGAAAATTGATGAACAGTAGCAAAATTTTAAATTTTTGGACCAAACAGTTGCGAACAAACCAATATTTCTATCCCTGGGAACCAAAATGAACAGTAACAATTTCTATTTTTTGAATTTTTGATTTTTTTTCAGATTAGATAATAATCAAAACAAAGACCCAAGAATTGATAGAACAATCCAAAACCTCCGCTCTAATACCAAAATGCTATAGAATCTTATAGAAAATACGGATAATGCAAAAATACACGGAATCAAAAAAGGATAGAAGATTAGGGTTTAAAATAGAGAAAGACAAGAACCTAACTATCAACTAGTTAGACCCCTTGAATTCCTATGACAAACACTAATCTAGGAAGAACAAGAATAACTAATACGGATTAAGCTAAGCATATAATGCAATTCAAAACTCCTAGAACATATATTAACTATAACAACGAATTAACATTCAAATACAAAGATTATCCAAGAGTACGAACATGAACTCATACATGATAAACCTAACATAGATAATCTAGAAAAATATGGTAAATAAAGAGAAATAAAAAATACACTAAATCAATCCACCATCAAAAGCGTCGTTTCAAAATGAGAGGAAATGACTATTTATACTAGAGTGTTATTTAGGCTAAATAACTAAAATACCCTTAACTTTATAAGACTAGCCTAAATAGCTAAATTGCTTATATATATGGCCTTCTTAACCTGGTAGCTGGAATCTAGATCACTCCTCAACCACCATTTATCGCCCCTTTTAAGAAAAAGACCATCTCATTCATGCTCAAGCATAGGGTCTACATAATACGGTAAATACCATATTACCGTATTGAAATATTAAATTTTTATAGTATGTACTTTGATATTTTGTATGGTATTTGGTTTTAAGTTTTAAAATAATTTGGTATTAGGTATGGTATTTGATATTTAAAAAAATAATATCGAAAAACTGATACCGCACCGAAATATATACTAAATACACATTCCAGATATTATTGATTAGGCTACTTTAGGCCAATCTACTCCATAAGGTTGCAGCAAATTTCTTAATGTTCCAAGATAATTAATTTATTTGTTAACAGGAGATGAATCCTTGAGAATATAGAATCTATGGCAAGCTTGGAAATCCTTTTCTCTTGTGGTCAACATTTTTGTCAATATGTTTGGTCGATTCGATAGGTGTACGAGACAGACCTAACGACCATGTTCCTCTATATCACACTGCCTGTGTGACTTGAATAGAATATTTTACCTCTGAAGCCTGAACAAGTCAAAACCAATTCAACTTAATGGTTTCTGCATTTGTGAATAGAATCTGTATTACCAGATTATATTCAGTAGGGTGGATCCCCTGCCAGAAAACTTGAGATCCTACTTAGTCAAAAGTATTTCTTTGCCAAAATTAAAGTGTTTGGTCAAGCTTTTAAAAGGAAAAATGGTGTTTTTGAGTATGAGCAAAAGCATTTTTGGAGAAGTAGAAAAAAGTAATTTCTCTCCAAAAGTACTTTTTTGGCCTGTTTGGCCAAGCTTATTTTTGGGCCAAAAGTATTTTTTTTAACCAAAAATACTTTTGGCCAAAAGTTGAGGTGTTTGGCCAAGCTTTTGGAGGTAAAAAAGGTGCTTTTGAGGAGAAGCAGAAGTAGTTTTTGAGAAACATAAAAAAGTAGCTTCTCTCCAAAAGCACTTTTCTGAGAAGCACTTTTGAGAAAAATACACTTAGAAGCATTTTTCAAAAGCTTGGTCAAACACTAATTACTGTTCAAAAGTGCTTTTCAAATTAATTAGCCAAACACAAACTGTTTCTCACCAAAAACACTTTTTTAAAAGTACTTTTGAGAAAAGCACTTCTCAAAATAAGCTGATTTTAGAAGCTTGGCCAAACAGGTTATTAGAAACATTTTCTAAAAGCTTGGCCAAACACTAATTGTTACTCAAAAGTGCTTTTCAAATTAATAAGTCAAACACAAACTATTTCTCACCGAAAGTACTTTTTCGAAAAACACTTCTCAAAATAAACTGATTTTTCCCGCTTGGCCAAACAAGCTAACGGTAAGGTCATCAGCAACAAGTGTAGTACTATGAAAAAAAAAAGGGAAGACAATAGATTACCAATGTCATCATCTCTGCCAAACTCCTCAAGAAAATCTCTGGGAAGGTATTCATAGATACAACATAGGGCAAAACATGGCTCTCACCCTAACTGCCACTTCATGACCACAATCAAGTTTTTACTTCACAAGTAAATGTGCAACAACTCTTTTACATGATCAAAGGTTGTCGATTTCCGATATAACATGCTTGGACTATTTGTCTTATTTCTCCTCAATATTCTATTCCCCCTTTGATTTATTTCTCTTCTTTATCGCTTCCTTTCTGTTTGGATCATCAGTGACATCATGAAACTTGTGCGGAAATAGATTCATAGTATTCGAGAAGTGTAAGAAAATAACTCTCAGAATATGCAGCAAGCAAATCATAAATCATATACATCATCCACCTTGAAATTGCCAGTGTACACTAAGTCATTTACACATCAACTACATCAGCAGGGAACTTAGTAGTTTAATATATCAAACATAGGTACTTTACAGATGAAGAGAGCAACCACAGCTTTCAAATTTCGTTCTTCGCGAAAAAGAAAACTTAAGACTGCAACAGATACTATTCTCTGATGTGCCATGTAATGAGGCCATTAAGCAGAAAAAAAAACAAGATTTGTTTGCAGCAAAATAGACCACAAACATCATACGCAGGCGTCTGCATTGATCAGTGACCCCATTATTTGGCATACATGGATGAGGTCCATCTATCACCAGCTCTTTTCTTTAAGTAAACTTATATACAAGAAGCCATTGCAGTATCAGACACAAGCCATTGTCTCCACATATTGGTGGGTGTCATACCATTCAAACACCGAAACATCTTCCCACATGACCGGGATCTTCGCTGTCCTTAAATCAGCAACCTCCTTGATAGTCATACGACGAGCATCATATTCAATAATAACTTCTGGCGTGCTTACCAAAAATCTTGATGTCTGTTCCTTGTCATCGACAATAACAGATACAATATTGCAAGTTCGACGATTCACATCTAGTAAATCAAGTTCTTCACTCAACATCAGTGGATATGCAATATGCAGAGCACTAAGATCAACACGATACTTCACAAACCATTGACGATAATCACTCCCCAACTCGAGAACTTCAAAATTCATTGAACTAAAACCTTGTACCTCAACAAGATGTAAATGTCCACCAGACTGCCCAAAATACCTTATATTCCTTTTCAACAAGCCATTAGGAATTACAGTGCTAGGCATAGTTTTAAAGCACAAGGAATCCAAATCGAACCTTAAAAAGGACCCACCTTCACTAACCCAATGCATACAGCCATTCAAGAACACACCCTGAGCTAAAAAGTATTGCTTTATATCCAATATCTCCTTAGAATCTTTCCAAATTCCATATTGTGATGAATACACAGAAAATTCATAAACCCCATTTGATTTCATCACACATACAATTCTATAACTATCAGAAACCATAGGATCAAAAGCCATATTCATTACCATAATCTCACAAGGATTTGTATCTGGAAGTGGAATCAACCTATGCTGATTTGTACTGGGATTATAAACATAGCATACTTGATTTTCAGCACCCAAGTTGAAGTTAATACAGAACAATCCATTACAAGAATGTAAAGATTGAATCTTTGAAGTTGTACACGTGGCAAGATTCTTGAATGCTAAAGGAATCATACTCATTTGTTTTTTAGGCATACCATTGAAAGCGCTGAACTCCAAATAGTCATTTCCATAAACCCACCAGCAGAAAAAGAGTCCGTCAACTTTTCCGGAACTTCGTTTTCTCCGGCACTGAAGTCGCCGGAAACATTGGCTTGAAATAAGGGAAAACCAGTATTTACAGACGGTTTGGGATCGCAGAAGGGATTTTGGGGGTAACCGGAGGAGAATCTCTATCAAGAGATCATCATTGCCGGTGATTTCGGTGACTGATACCGGTAAATCTGCCAAGCAGTCACCGGAGATTCCATTTAAGGAAGTTTCCGACATTCTCCCGCCAGACCCGGCCCTAGGGAATGTGTTCTTGGAACGGTTTTCAGTCCAGAACTAGAGATTTTACGTATTTAGTCCGTGTGTTTTTAGCTATTTTAGTTGTGGTCCTTCTGCTAATATTTCTTTTTTCCCACTAAGGCAGATGTTATATTCCTATTCGCTTGGGTAGTTTTTGGGATAAATCCACTATTATTCGAAATTCATAGGTCATTCCATACACTTAGGGGTCGTTTGGCAGGGCGTATAAGAATAATATTAAATAAAATGTATTAGTAATGCATGAGTTAGTAATGCAACCATTAATTATATAGTGATTATTTATTATGCATTATTTGGTGTGGTGTATTAAAAATTAAAATGCATTGCATAATTTTTAAGAACATTAATTGTTTACAAAAATGTCGTTCATATTCTTTAACTGTAAGGGACTTTAAGGATAATTTTATCTTTAACCATATTAATGCATACATTAATAACCTTTGTATTGCTGATGCCATAATTTTCTATGCATTATCTATACATAGGATAATACCAAATATGATGTATAACTAATGTTTATATTAGTTATATATAAGTTGAAAAAGTGTACCAAATAAGGTATTACTAATACACGGAGCTAATGCATGCATTATTTTCTCTAACACACTCTACCAAATGACCTCTTAAATTCAGTCATTCTGAAACTCTCCACCTCAATCCCTTGATCAGTAAATCACGACCCCATAACATACTCTGTCATATCTAAGATCCAAAAAAGAATGATGTCATATTAAGAAAAGTGGTATTTGAAAAATATTTTTTGGTCCCTAAAGCCTAATCTTCCTCTAGATTTAGCATCACATTATGGTCCATCTGCTGATAGAGTTAGTTTTTTATTTGCACATGCAAATTACAACAAATATGGTTTCAGATCTCTTGCGTAATATTTGCTAATTTTGTTTGAAATATTCGTTCTATTCTTAATGATAAGATTTGCAACTACACAAATAATATGACATGTTTATGTTCACAAAGTTTCAGAAGTATTTCTTTTTTTATTAAAATTTCGTACTCAATTAAACTCAATTATACAAATAAAAACTGTGGAAAGAATATTTATTTCTTAGCGGAATCATAACATAATTCATTTGTCAGGGTGTAATGTATGCATTCTTTGTAATAAGCTCCTTATCATTTGCTTAATGATTTGTGTCTCTTGATATATATATATTGCAAAATCATTAGTCTTTTAGTGAAGAAAGTTTAATTGACGGTGTTGGAAAAATGCATGATAATCTTGACCAAAAAAAAGGGAAACAAAAAAAAGTTATTGGACATAATATTGTATTATGGAGCAAGCAATTACTTTGAAAGCAATTTCGACTCAACTAGAGTGCAAATCGTTTTGACCGTCACTCCCTAAAGTTCTAGATCTCTATTAAATATATGCACTAATGGCTTAAATTTGAAATTTGTACAAATACAATTACCCATAAAATAATAGAGAAAAACAAGATAAAGAGAAATATATTTTTTATATGATAATTCACAAAGAGGCTATTTATATAGGCCAAGCTGTTGGCCTGGTACAGAAAAAGAATTTGAACCAGATTAGTTTAGCATCTATTTGAACAATTTTCTAGTAGGAGCAAAATATCAAAATATTTGAGAAAAATTTAATTTGGATTAGGCCTCATGTATATTTTGCTGCATAAATGCAATTCCCCTAAAAATGATAGAGAAGAATAAGAGGAAAAACAGATTATTTTTTTTTGCATAATAATTCTGTCACGATCCAAAATTTCACCTTAAAAATCGTGATGGCATCTAGTCCCTAGAACTAGGTAAGCCTAGCACATGATGAGCTATTAACAGATTTATACCATTTAACTATTAAATATAACTAGTAAGTGACATAACATAACTGAAAATGAACAATAATTAGACACTCTCAAAACTAGTAGTACGGAGTTATAAACTCCACTGAAAGTGCACTGAAAATCTCAAAACTGCGCGGCATGATCACATGCTCAATATCACAATCCGCTCGGCGTGGTCACAAGATCAATATCCCAAAAACCCATATTGCAGAGAAAGCATATATACACGAATACATGTACATGATCAATGAACATCAAGTTTCATACTCGTGGACTGTTATAAATGACATGTTACATTGCATAAATGTGTAAGTGTACTATAATAGCAGTAATATCAGAGACACCGAGTAGCACATTAAAAACAACACAACAAATCATGTTTTATGCATGACACACACAAGGAAGTCACACCACCACACGAATATCATCAATAATATACCCATAGGCCATCACATATCGTCCCCGCATAGCCCCCTTGTCTCGTCGCATGTGCAACAATAAAGTAAATGCATGCTTTGTCTCGCCACACGCGCACCAATAATTATCCCACCTTGTTTGCCACGTGCGCAAATGCGATATCTATATATATATATATATATATATATATATATATATATATATATATATATATATATATATATATATATATATATATATATAGTCTGCCTTGTCTCACCATATATGCAATATCAATAATAACAATAGCACGGCAGAACCTCGTAAAAACACCCCGACAATCCACTCTACAAGTCCACATGTGCCAAAATCACATCAACAAGACATACCAACAATTATCATCAAGACATCAACTCACAAATCTGCCAACGTAGTGCACAAAGACAATCAATAAAAATAAGGGGATGCGTATTCAATATATAACATGAATTCAGCTAACTCAAGTAGCAACAATTTCACAAATGCCCAACTTGGCTAATTAAGGAAATAAAATCCTAAAATGTGATATTTAACATGTAATATGAACTCAAGTAATCATCCACAATAGAAAACATATAGTGTAGGAGACCTTACAATCAAAATAAGGTAATAAGAGCAACCTCGGATCAAATCCGATCATAACCAACACATATACGCACGTGTACACTCTCGTCTCCTTATGTACACGACGTTCACATAGTACCAATAATGTAATTAAATCAAATCCTACAAAGAAGTTCATCCACACAAGATTAGGCAAGATATTTACCTCAAAAGCCCTCAATCAATACCATAAAAATGCTTTTCCTCTAAATCCACCTCCGCTCAGCTAAAATCTAACCAAAATCAATTTAATAATATCAAATAATGCAAGAGAAATCAATTTCAATTAATAAAGTTGAGATCTTTATACAATTCTCCAAAATTCAACCACGGACTTGCCCAGTCAAAACCTAAGTCGAAGGGTAGATCTTGACTATCATAGTTCCATGAGTCCAAATATGTATTTGGTTTTTAAATTCGAGTCTAATTCGACTCTCAAATCTAAAAAAAAAAATCAAAATATAGACAAAAATCCCCGAAATTCCTTTTCAAATCTTATGATTTAGATATTAAATATCATAAATAATCATGTTATATAATCAAAATGGATCAAAATCACTTCCGATAGTTTGGTATGAAAATCTCTCCTCAAAATCACATCCCACGGAGTCTAGGGCCAAAATGTGATAAAATGAGATTAAGTCCCGAAATACAACTTATAACCAGCTGCAGATATCGCATTTGCGACCAGGGCTTCGCAAATGCGACCTCCGCAAATGCGACACATGCGTCGCAAAAGAGAAGCCTGCCCCAGCCATGAGAATCTCGCAGATTCGACAATTTGTCCGCAAATGCAAACCCAACACGCTCGCAAATGCGTGAAAGCCATCGCAAAAGTGGCATACTCCAGCCCCAGCTCCCCATTGCAAATATGATCAGGGGTTCGCATATGCGAACCCAGATCCCACCATAAATACGATTTTAGTTCTGCAAATGCAAAAGCTGGTCCCCTAGCCCTACATCGCAAAAGCGAGAAGGATCTCGCAAGTGCAGTGGTCACAAACGCGACCAACTCCTTTCAAATGCGAGAACAGAACACTAGCAAAAATCTAACCTCTCTCAAACTCTTCGGAACACGTCGAAAACTCACCCGAGCCCTCGGACTCCAAACCAAAACATCCACAAAACTCTAAAAATATCGTACAAACTCTCTTGCACAATCAAAATATTAAAATAACATCTGGAACTACTAATCGGCCACCAAAACACATAGAAAATCACAATGATCTCAAGAAACACTAGAAATACAACTATGCGTCTTATTCCTATCAAACCAACTCGGAATGACACCAATTTCGCAGACAAATCAGAAATGACAAAATTAACCTATTCCAAGTACCGAAACCAAAATTCAAACCCGATAGCCATAAAGTAAAACCTAGGAAAATTCTAAACCTTCAAATTGCCAACTTTCGTCAAAAAGTGCCAAATCAACCTAGGAACCTCCGAATCAAATTCTGTGCATACGCCTAAGTCCAAAATCACCATCTAGACCTATCAGAACTATCAAAACTCCCATCTGAGATCAAATACGCAAAATTCAAAGTTGATTTATTCTTCCCACTTAAGGCTTATAAAATGAGAATCATTCTTCCAAATCAATCTCGAATCACTCGAAAATCGAAACCCACCATACACGCAAGTCACATCACATAATATGAATCCACTCAAGATTTCAGACCGCCGAACAAAATGCTAAAGCTTAAAATGACCGATCGAATCGTTACATTCCCCCCTCTTAAACAATCATTTGTCCTCGAACGTGCCAAGAGGCGTTACAAAGTCATCAAATCACTGCCTAAACTTACCCTACACATACACATGGGTGATCCCATATCATTCCAATCCACATAAGCCCGAAAGCAATACCTCGGTTGAAGATCATTCCTTTCACTTATACCGATCAGCCTTGGAATCGAATATCATAATTTCAACATCCAAGCATCCCCCCAAAGACCCGATTATCACATAAACACATCGTATCGACCTCAAAAAGCTGCAATAGCTCATGCATACATCCACAAGGTAACTAGATGACGTAACACATCACCTATATGCCTATAGCACAATTGTCACCATAATAGCTACCCATTACCAAATCTGGTACCGGTAAATATCCCCATATCAAGTAAATCTTGATCCAAACCTTCATAATACTGATAATGATGTAAGAAATATGTTAAAACGCATAACCACTCACCCGGCCAACAAGCCACACCAAACGCCACCTAGACACATATGACACAATCCGTACCCACCAAGCAAATAACTCAAATGTGATTGAAGATAGAAGGAGAAACACATGAGAGAACTATCCGACAAGTCCCCATCGAGACCATACAAGGAATCCATTTCACCAAGGAGAAACGAAACACATGTAATAATCACAAAGAATCTCATCCTAACATAACTCCACCGCGACACATAGCCCAGTCCAAACATATGATCCCCATGAAAATAAAAGGATTCCCTCCTCAGCTCTGGATCACAAGTAAAATAGACACCACATCATCCAAAAACCTTTCGCTAACTCACCCCGCGGAAAAAAATCACAAGCGTGGCCAACCATCCAGATATTACATTAAAACCTACTGTGTTAAGAAACAGAAAGTCCACCCTAGTCTCATAACCCTCAATAATGACCAAACAAGAATGATATACACAATCCACCACAATAGAGCTCCCAACAGGTGAAGACACACAAATAGAGTACAAGAATCAAAAAACATATCCATATATGAGCAAAGTAGGATGACTCATACATATAAAAAGGACCGGATCAAAATAAAACGGATATATCTATATGACAAACTGAAACCATACATGTAGAGACATAAACTGGTGTAGCGGCCTCAGCCTTACCAAACAAAGCATAACAATGCGCCGAGCCTCCCCCTCTAGGTCGCCCTCTACCCGCATGTCCCCTATCTCTAACTGGAGTTGTAGGTGTAGTAGCAATTGGAATGGAACCCATATCCTAAGTACTCCGATGTAGTACACCCGCCTGAAGTCTAGGATAATCTTTCACCATGTTCCTCGTATCCTCACTCAAAGCAACCTCTCTGCTGACGTGGCTATGGGAGCTGTCCGGAAAGGGTGCTCTGGGACCCATGGATAACTGAAGCACCACGTGAAACCTGAAGTTCAGACTGAATTGGTTGATCTACAAAACCTCTACCATGACGTGCCCTGCTCCCAAAATAGGGATCAGTAGATCCTCCGGTCCACGAGGCTTCTGTCATGACCCAAATCGATGGGCCGTGACGGGCACCCGGTAACTTACTCAACCGAGTACTAACGTAACGTATCTTTCTTATTACATCATTATATACACGTGGCATACGAGCCTAATAGGCTAACATAATCATTTATAAACTCAAAACATAGGTCGACAAGGCCGTACAATCTTTCACGCACACGACATATGTCTACAAGCCTCTAAGAGTACATAAATGTCGTAAAGGTCGAGACAGAGTCCCGCCATCCCAAACAATACACGTCTAAATCATACTAACCAAACAAGAAACTCCGAAGCAAATGGAGTGCACCAACATCTTCCGATGTAGCCCATTTGGAGGGCTCTCGACCTATCTATCGGGACCTGCGAACATGAAACGCAGCATCCCCAGGCAAAAGGGATGTCAGTACGAATAATGTACCGAGTATGTAAG